>CAUYQV010119265.1:0-36612 GCA_963574575.1 Galagoides demidoff
CCCCTGGGTAGAGTGCCATGGCATCACAGCTCATAGCAACCTCCAACTCCTGGGCTCAAGCGAGTCTCCTGCCTCCGCCTCCCAAGTAGCTGGGACCACAGGTGCCCGCCACAACGCCTGGCCATTTCTTGGTTGCAGCCATCATTGTTGTTTGGCGGGTCCGGGCTGGGGATTCGAACCCGCCACCTTAGGTGTACGTGGCTGGCGCCTTAGCTGACTGAGCCACAGGCGCCCAGCCAAAAGACAATTCCTTATCTTAGCTTTCCTTTGATTCTCACAGAGCTGGCTCCAGCTGCAGGGAGGTGTTCATTTTTAAGGAGAAAGGTTCAGGAAGCAGCCCTCAGGGATGTCCTTGGTTGTGAGTGGCCCTGTGTGCGCCTTAGCACTTCAGGAGGCCCATGTGTCACACTCGGGGCACCCAAGAGCTTGGCCAGCCCCCCCACCCCACACACAGTGTACAGCCCTGCTCTTGTAGTGTCAACTGTGTACCCCATCTCTAAATGCAGAAACAAGCCCTTAGGAACCTTAATGTGCGAGAGTGAGAGCCACTCCAGAGCCTTCAGGCCTGTTGAGTGTGTGTGGAGTCTGCTCTGGGCCCTGTCTGAGGGTCTCCAAGCCAGCTGCCCCCCCTCACCATGCTGGGCCTCTGTCTCACCACAGTGGTAGCAGTTGGTCCCAGTGCTGCCCCCATTTTATAGATGAGGAAACTGAGGAACTGCACAGGTGCAGGGCTTATCCCAGTCACAGCTAACAAGGGGCAGAGCCAGGGGCAGAGCCCAGGCACCAGGTCTTGCTCCTCAGCACAGCAGACCCATGGGTCTCCCCAAAACTCAGTGACTCCTCTGACCAGAGCTGGTTGATGCCACTGAGAAGTAGTGAGTCTAGAATCCTGTGGCTCATCCTCAGCACCCCAGGCCTTGCTGAGCCCCTCCAAGGTCTCCACGCTGTGTGGGCCTCAGGTTCCTCTTCCCCAGAGGGGTCAGCTTCACTTCTTCCAGCAGCTCCAAACGCGTTCTCATCAGACCGCATGCCACGAGCTGCGTGAGGACCCGAGAGGTGTGGGACACACAGCACGCTGTCTTCTGCTGCCCTTTAATGGCTGGGCACAGTGGCTGCCACCTGTAAAGTAATCTTAGCACTTTGAGAGGCCAAGGTGGGAGAATCATGTGAAATCGGGAGAGCAGCCTGGGAAGTACAGTGAGACCCTGACTCTACAAAAATTTTAAAAGTAGCAGGGCATGGTGGCACATGTCTGTAGTCTCAAGTACTTGGGGGGGGGGGGGCTGAAGCAGGAAAATCACTTGAGCCCAGGAGTTTGAAGTTGCTGTGAGCTATGATAACACCAGGCATTCTACCCAAGGTAACAGAACGAGACTGTCTCTTATAAAAGGGTTCTGAGAAAGGAAGTGCATGCTCACCTGGGGACCTGGATCTCACAGACGCCCGCCCCGTCCCTCAGCAGATGCGCTAACCAGCTTTGGGGCCCGAGACCTTCACTGCGGGGGGTGGGGGGGTGGGGGGGTGGGTGAGGGGGTGTGTCAGTAAGTGAGAAGGGGCTTGGGCGGAGGTCGGGCTGCGCCTGTGCCTGGGGCCGGCCTCACTCCTTTCTCTTCCCCCCCAGGTGGAGATGCTAGAACGAAAGTATGGGGGGCGCCTCGTGACCCGCCATGCGGCCCGCACCATCCAGACGGCGTTCCGCCAGTACCAGATGAACAAGAACTTCGAGCGCCTGCGCAGCTCCATGTCCGAGAACCGCATGTCGCGCCGCATCGTGCTGTCCAACATGAGGATGCAGTTCTCCTTCGAGGGCCCCGAGAAGGTGCACAGCTCCTACTTCGAGGGGAAGCAGGTTTCCGTGACCAACGACGGCTCCCAGCTGGGTGCCCTGGTGCCCTCCGAGTGTGGTGACCTTGGAGAGACGTCTAACCTTCAGTCTCCCGCCCCCTCCAGTGACTTCGCCGACGCCATCACAGAGCTGGAAGACGCCTTCTCCCGGCAGGTGAAATCGCTGGCTGAGTCCATCGATGATGCCCTCAACTGCCGCAGCCTGCACTCGGAGGAGGCGCCGGCCCTGGACGCCACCAGGGCCCGGGACGCCGAGCCCAAGCCGGCCCTGCACAGCATGGACCACCGCAAACTGGACGAGATGACAGCCTCGTACAGTGACGTCACCCTGTACATTGATGAGGAGGAGCTATCGCCTCCTCTGCCTCTCTCACAGGTGGGGGACCGGCCGTCCAGCACTGAATCGGACCTGCGACTGCGGGCTGGGGGCACAGCCCAGGACTACTGGGCCCTGGCCCACAAGGAGGACAAGGCCGACACAGACACGAGCTGCCGGAGCACGCCGTCGCTGGAGCGGCAGGAGCAGCGGCTGCGGGTGGAGCACCTTCCCCTGCTCACCATCGAGCCGCCCAGTGACAGCTCCGTGGACCTTAGTGACCGCTCAGACCGTAGCTCGCTCAAGAGGCAGAGCGCCTACGAGCGCAGCCTCGGGGGGCAGCAGGGCAGCCCCAAGCACGGCCCCCACTCTGGACCCCCAAAGGGCCTCCCCCGTGAGGAGCCGGAGTTGCGGCCCCGGCCCCCCAGGCCCCTGGACAGCCACCTGGCCATCAACGGCTCCGCCAACCGTCAGAGCAAGTCGGAGTCGGACTACTCAGACGGCGACAATGACAGCATCAATAGCACATCCAACTCCAACGACACCATCAACTGCAGCTCCGAGTCCTCATCCCGAGACAGCCTGCGGGAGCAGACGCTGAGCAAGCAGACCTACCACAAGGAGACCCGCAACAGCTGGGACTCGCCGGCCTTCAGCAACGACGTCATCCGCAAGCGGCACTACCGCATCGGCCTGAACCTCTTCAACAAGTGAGTCCAGGCGCTGCCCGCGCTGCCCACACTGCCCTGCGGAGAGCGCCTGCCCCCGCTGCCCTGCGGAGTGCAACTGGAGCCGGGCAGGGCTGAGCCCCGTGCTGTGGCCCACGTGCCCACGCAGTGCCAGGTTTGAGGTTCAGAGTGAGCACACGTGGGTGGGCAGGACACCTCACAAGGGGTTAGGGGCCATTCTGGCTATGAGAGAGGCCTGGCCCCTCCCGGGGCCGCTGTCAATGGGGATGGCAGGGACTCAGGCTGAGCAGGGCAGAATGGGGGCTTTTCTGTGGGGAAGCAATTTGAGAAAGTATCATCGGCTCTGAGTCTAGAGCCCTGCCGGCGTGTCACCCCTGTGTCTACTGCAGCGACTGGGTATTTTGGGCCATGGCCTGCCTAGTTAGGCTCAAGGTGATGCAGGGCACAAAGGTCTTAGAGTAAAGGCATGATAGGACACATCTGAGAGTGAGACCCAGGGGCAGATGCAGGCCAGACCTAGAGCCGTGTCTGAGGGTGACACCCCAGGGGCAGATGCAGGCCAGACCCACAGCTGTGTCTGAAGGCCCTTGTTGGTGGGGACCCAGGGCCAGATGCAGGGCAGAACCTTGGGGGAACAGGTTCTTTCTCGGGGGGAACAACCCAGGGACAGATGCAAGGACCTGGAGTTGTATCTGGCCCAGGTCTTCGGGAGCTACGTGAGTTGGGTTCACTGAGTGACTGCTTCCCTGAGGGTTCTAGTAAAGGTGCTGTTGGCCATCCTGAGAGCAGATCCAAGGAGAGACGGATATTTAAAGCTGACTATTCTTAGCACAGCCAAAAATAGCATGAGGAAGGGAGGGAGGGCTGAGCCTCCCTCGGGAGACACTGGCAGGCTCTTGTGAACTGAGACGTCACATTATTTCCATTTCCGGGGCCTCTGGGATTGGGGACATCAGATACCATCCTGGCACCAACTCCCCTGGGGTTGGGAACATGAAGAGGATGTGGTCAGCCTGCCTGGTGGTTTCTGACACTCATCCTGGGAGCCTAGGGTAGACAGTGGTTTTCCCAAAAGGTCACACTAGGGTAGAGAGTGACACTGTGGGGACCTGGTCCCCTCAAAGCCAGTGCTGGGCTGCACTTCCCTGCTCCCTGCCCCTGTTTCTCCTGAGTTGTAGGTCAGGGTGCTTTTGAACCATACAGGTAGACAGAAGTGCTGTGTGGACTATCAGAGAGGCCTGTCCTAGAAGGTGGGTCTAGGGAATGGCGTAGTCACTTGGAACTGACCAAGGGGCTGTGGGTTATGGGTCCTTGCTCAGCTGAGTCTTGGACATCTCCATTCAGCCAGGGGCACTTTCTCCTGAGCATGGACATCTCACATCAGCCAGGGGCACCTTCTCCTGAGCTTGGTCATCTCACATCAGCCAGGGGTGCATTCTCCTGAGCTTGGGCATCTCACTTCAGCCAGGGGCGCCTTCTCCTGAGCCTTTGATCTGCCGGTGGCCTGTTGCACATACGGGCCAGCCCACCACTCACAAGCCACAGCAGGAGCAGTGCACAGGATGGTGGAGGGTCCTGTCCTATGGAGCCCACCTGACTTTGTCCCAGAAGTCTGCCCCCACTGCTCTTGGCACAGCCAGCTCCAGGGTCATCCTCAGACCCTGGTCCCATAGTGGGCAGGCTGGGATGAAGAGTGGATGGGTAGGGACTAGACCGGCAGTCTCACTCAGCCAACCAGCTTTGATCTTTGTAGATTTCTTCTTGTTCTACTGATTTTTAATTGCGCGTGTGACACATGAATACATTCTCCACAGGAAACATGGTCTCTCTTTCCAAATCTTTTGTCCTGTGCATGTGTGTGTGTGTAATACCTGTGTGTCCTGGCCAGCACGGCCTCCTGCCCCACACCGTGTGCATCTGGGAAGCAGGCTGATGCCCGTGGATGAAGAGCTGGTTTGTGTGATGTGCCTATATGCATATGAGCTGCTATTTATTTTTGGATCCTTGCTAGCATCACTGGAGCCTGGGTCTGTGTAATGTTGTCTTCCGCCTGGGATATCATTGCACCTCTTGCTGGGCCATGCACGTAGACTGCCTCATTCCTGCTGACTGCTACGTGGTTGTCCATGGTGTGGCCATCCTGTGGTTTTTGGCCAGTTGTTTTTTCACAAAGATCAATAGTATGACAGTGAACATAATCCTTTACACACACAGCCAAGTGAATTTCCAGATAAGATAGCTAGAAGTGGAATTGTTTGGTCTCAGGTAGACATGTTTTCAGTTGAAGTAAGACCTGCCCAGATTACTGTTTAAAAGGAGGCTATGCCTGTTCCCACACTCTGCCACTGGATTTAAGAATTCCTGTCCGTCCCCCCCCCCCCAACACCTGTCAACACTTAGTATTCTTTCCCCTCCAATCACTGGGTAGAAATTGCATCTCTTGGTTGTTTTAATTTTCCCTTACTTGCTTGCTTCAAAGGTAGAGCATCTGTGTCGTTTGGCTGTTTGCCTGTCTATAAAACGGCTGTTCATGTTCTTTGCCTGTTTTTCTCTTGATTGTCAATTTCCAAGATGTGCAGCTCGGCGCCTATGGCTCAAGTGGCTAAGGCGCCAGCCACATACACCCAAGGTGCCAGGTTCAAATCCAGCCCAGGCCCGCCAAATGACAATGACGGCTGCAACCAAAAAATAGCCGGGTGTTGTGGCGGACACCTGTGGTCCAAGCTACTCGGGAGGCTGAGGCAGGAGACTCGCTTGAGCCCGGGAGTTGAAGGTTGCTGTGAGCTGTGATGCCACGGCACTCTACCCAGGGGGACAGCTTGAGGCTCTGTCTCAAAAAAAAAAAAAAATTTCCAAGATGTGTCATTAGTAGGCTGTTCTTTATGTGTTGCGGGTACTAATTCTTTGTAATTATAGATAGTTTCCTGTCACTTGTCTTTCTTTTTTTTTTAAAGCACTCATAAAACAAAGTTTATTGAAGAAGAGAAAGGTTTATAGAGTAAGAAAGTTTACATAGCAGGATATGTTCACCATTGAAAACAAATGGACCTCCATTACCAGGGGAAGTGGGCAAAGGATTCATCTTTCTTGTCTTTATAAAAAATTTTCTTGGTCGGGCATGGTGGCTCACTCCTGTAATCCTAGCACTCTAGGAGGCCAAGGCAGGGTGGATTGTTCAAGCTCAGGAAATCGGCCTGAGCAAGAGCGAGACCTGGTCTCTAGTAAAAATAGAAAAACTAGCTGGACATTGTGGCAGGCATAGTTTCAGCTACTTGGGAGGCTGAGGCAAGAGGATTGCCTAAGCCCAAGAGACTGAGGTTGCTGTGAGCTGTGATGATGCCACAGCACGCTATGTAGGGTGACAGAGTGAGACTCTGTCTCAAAAAAAATCTGAGCTGTAATTCACATACCATGAAATTCACTCTGACAAACAGCATACAATGCGTAGTTTTAGTTGCATGTCTTGTTTATGTTCTTTTTAATTTCATTTAGTCAATTCAATGTTTTTTATAGTTACTTTGGTGTTTCTATGTTCTTTCTATTTTAAAAGGCTCTACCCCAGGTAATAATTGTAAGAACTTTTTTTAGTACTTCCTTGCACCCAATCCTTGGTTCTGATTTATACATTTTTATGATTTTAGTCTAGAATTTGTTTTTTCTTTCTTTTTCTTTTCTTTTTTTTTTTTTTTTTTTTTTTTTTTTTTGGCAGTTTTTGGCCAGGGCTGGGTTTGAACCCACCACCTCCGGTATATGGGGCCAGTACCCTACTCCTTGAGCCACAGGCGCCACCCTGGAATTTGTTTTGAAGAATGATTCGAGGTGAAGAGTCTAACTTTAGTTATGCTCAGTAAATTAGCCAGTTGTCTGCAAACAATTTATCCAATAGTCTATTCTTTCCCTGCTGACTTGAAATGCCATCTGACTCCCACACGAGCATGGGCCTGAAGTTTGATCCTCTCATTCTTTCAGCAAATATTTAATGGACACAAAAGACTCACACTAGGTGTAGTGTCTCACATCTGCGATCCCAATTGTGAGGCTGAGGTGTGAGGATTGCTTGAGGCCAGGAGTTCAAGACCAGCCTGAACAACATGGCAAGACATCATTTCATTAAATTTTAAAACAAAAGAAAAGAACAAATCTTGTGGCAGTCAATGCTAACAGGAAGATCTATTTGTTTGTGCCCTTGCCAACATCAGAATTTTAAGTACTAAGGTGTGATATGCTTTCTTTTAAGGGCAAGAACTCTTCTCTTATTCTTTTTAAAAATTGTCTCAGAGCAAGGTGTGTTGGGTGCCCATAGTCTCAGCTTCTTTGGAGACTGAGGCAGGAGGATCAGTTGAGTGCAGGAATTCAAGACTGCAGTCAGCTGTAATCGCACCTGTGAACAGCCACTGTACTCCAGTGTGGACAGTATAGTAAGATCCTGTCTCTTAAAAAAAAAAAAAAGATTGGTCTCGGCGCCCGTGGTTCAAGTGGCTAAGGTGCCACCACATATACCTGAGCTAGCGGGTTCGAATCGAGCCCAGGCCCACCAAACAACGATGGCCGCAACCAAAAAATAGCCGGGCATTGTGGTGGGCATCTGTAATCCCAGCTACTAGGGAGGTAGAGGCAGGAGAATGGCTTGAGCCCAGGAGTTGGAGGTTGCTGTGAGCTGTGATGCCACGGCACTCTACCCAGGGCAACAGCTTAAGGCTCTGTCTCTGTCTAAAAAAAAAAGATTGGGCAGCCCTGTGGCTCAAGGAGTAGGGCACTGGCCCCATATGCCAACCCAGCCCCGGCCAAAAAACTGCAAACTGCAAAAAAAAAAAAAAAAAAAAAGGATTGTCTTGGCTCTTCTTGGGGAGTTATCCTTGCACATGAATTTTAGAATCAATTCATTAGGGTCCATGAAAAGTCCTGGTGGACTTTGGAGTTGCCTTCGGCTCAGAGATGAACTTGGGGAAACGTGCCCCCTTGACACCGTGATTAGACGCACTCTGCTCGGTGCTATTGACTGATTCAGTCCTTCAGCTGTACCAGCCACACTCCAACGGCTCTGGCCACATGGGATTGGCGGCAGCCGCTTTAGGTGGAGAGATAGTCCCCTCACATTGTCCCATGGGGTGGGCACTGTTAGTAACCCCACTTACAGATGGGTGAACAGCTCCAGGGGGGTGACTTGCCCAAGGACACACAGCTGGTAGGTGACTAGGCTGGACTAGGTGACTAAGTCATACCCAGGCACCTGGCTTCTGGACACATGCTCTTAAAATCCATACTGTAGGAACTACTCCCAGGGGTGTAACCCTGGGCTCCCCACCTCACCAGTGACAGTGCTGTAAACTGAGTCTAGGGACAGAGCCCCGTTACCTGTGAGAGGGCACGCAGCCCTGCAGCAGTGGGCCTGGCGCTGCCGTCCACAGGGAACTGGGTCAGCACCCAGCAGACCTCACTGCCTGTCTCCTTGTCCACAGAAGGTGCTGGACCCCCCGGGTGTCCCCTGTTCCTGCACTCCCTACACAGATTCAGGGGTACATGCCTCTCTGTGTCCACTTTCTCTCTCTGTCTTGTCCCCTCCCCCTTATGCTCAGGCATGGGCATAGGTGGACCTTGTCACAGGTGGGCTGAGCCAGACCCCTCCCACCTGTGGAAGAGTGTCCTCAGCCCCAAGCTGCCATGTGGTGACACAGATACCCTCAAAGAGTGAGTAAGTCATCTCTGAGGGCCTCAGGGGTCAGTGGGTGACAGTGTGGTGGGAGGGGACTCTTGCTTGGGCAGGGGCTGTTCATGAGGTCCCTGAGTGTGGCGTACTGGCACGAGAGAGGGACCTCTTGTGACCCGGCACAGAAAATTGAGAAATGAAGCCAGAAAGACAGGGAGGGCAAAGAAAGACAGGAGAGGCGAGATAGGATGGCGTCAGGAGGGCAACACAGCTGATGACTGCAGCCTGCCCCTGAACCGTGGAAACAGCTTTATTTATACATTATCTTAACAAGGTTGCAGAAATCTCAGCACATGACATAGAGATCGACCTTAAAGAGGAGAAACTGCGCTGGCTGATAAGGAGCAAAGTCTGCATGGGCTGCAGGACTTTGGGCAGCTGGAAACTATGTTGTTAGAGGAGGAGCGTGGTTGGGGGTCACTCCTGAGCATTTCCCAGGCTGGGGGCCCTGCTGCCCACAGCCTGCTCCCCACACCTGAGGTCCCTTCCAACTTGGTCTTCACTTAGAGGCAGCCCGCTCTGTGGGACAGACCTCCTCTCCATCCTGCGCCCAGCCCCTAGGTACTGTCCTGCCTGCTCCAGCGACTGTAGAAGGGAGACAGAACACAGCTGGGAGTCTGGAGGGGCTCCAGAGCTAGGGCTAGTGCAGCCTCTCTCAGGAGGAGCACAGCTGGGCTCCTGATCTGCCAGCCCCACCTCCACATCCTATGTTTAACTGTCTAACATGTCCATTGTCATTCATGGCAACAGCAGTGCCAGGCCTGGGCTAGGACTCCCACCGATTATCTAACTGAAATGCACAGTAGCCCTCTGGAGTGTGGGCGTAGGCAGCCACGGCTCAAGGTGGGACACGTGTGCAAAGCCTCATGGCCAGAGGCTGGCCCCAAACACATGGCAACAGTTTGAAAGATGGGCTCTTTTAGGAACTCTTTGAACTGAGTCTTTGGAGGCTGGGTGGGATCCTGATCCCGTTCTCCTTGACACCGTCTGGGGCCTAAGGGTCTATAGCTCTGTCCTGGATCTGGGATGGCTGGTGCTGAGCTCAGAAAGGAAGGTAGCATGAGGGAAAAGGGCCCACGGGCCACATAGCCACAGTCTGGAAGGTGATTCTCCACCTTCTCTCTGGGATAAGTGCCAAGGAAGACCCTGGCAGCTGCTTTCAGGTTGGGTTGGCACTATCAGAAAGAACTATGTGAAAATCAGAACTGGATAAAGTAGGCCGTGTTGGAGTGCTGAGCTTGTTGCCCCTGGAGCAGTGGGAGCAGGTGGAAGGTGGCCTCCCCACTGCCGGGAGGGCATTTCCAGATATACAGGGACTCTCCGAACGCCAAACTTGGGGGGGGGGTCCATCCTTGCATCTGAGAGCAGTTGCCAGGTGAACTCAGATCTCTGACCATGGAAATCCTCGGGCATAGGTGTACAGACCCCCTGTGTTGGTCTCTGTGGTCTCTGCACCCTCTAAGGCCTTCTCTGTCGCAAGTGGCGGGAACCCAGTCAAACTGGTTTAAGCCAAGAGGCTTCACTTGTTCACACACTTGATAAATCCATGGGTGTTTGTTGGCTCCATCTCCTCTGTGTTGGGCCCTGGCCCTTGCCAGGTCCTCCCTGACAGCAGTCCCTGGGCCTGTAGTCCAACCTCATGGCCCCAGCATGAAGACAGATACTCCTCCTGGCCCTCGTGCCTCTTTCTGAGCCGCTTCCTGCGGTCAGCAGGAGGCACGGCTCTGACCAGCCTGGAGCTGCAAGTGAGGTCAGCCCAGTGGGTCACGGGACGGAGCTCCAGGGTGGGGTGGGAAATCTGGAGGCTGCACTGTGTGCTGAGCGGCCTAAACAATTTAAACAGGGTATGGTGGCGCTGCCTGTAGTCCCAGCTGAGGCAGGAGGATTCCTTGAGCCCAGGAGTTCAAGGCTAGCCTGGGGGACATAGTGAGACCCCATTTCTAAAAAACACTTTTTGAGAGGACAAGGGCACCCTTTTCTTGATCCTGCACACCCTGCTGGGACAAGCTCGGAGAAGCTCTCGGTGTTTCCTTCCAGCACATAGGTGTCCCTCACGTGCCACTCGCAGCCTGTAACTGCCTTGGCTCGGTCCTGCCGAAGCTCACTTTGGCCGCTGCCTGCTCAGCTTGCAGCCCAGGGGTGACGAGAGGCACGCGAAGGGAGTGACTGGTATGGGCTGTGCTCACCTGTCACACTTGAGTCTGAATCAGCATCAGATGTCAATAAAAGCCGGCTCGGCCAGCCTTAGAGGAGGCAACTAATACAGACCCGGGAGCAGACAAGAGTGGGGGGAGCTGGAGCTCTCTGACTACCCACTGCCTACCCCAGCGCCAGGATGTAGGGACAGGTCCGGGGTATATGGTGAAAATGCTGCAGTTGGCACCTTATCGTGCTGTGTCCTTACAGGGTGCCATGCAGAACAGCTAAAGCAAGAGATGCAGGGGCTGTGCGGGAGAAACTGCAGGGGTGGGAGACTCTACAGCCAGGACAGAATGGATTTGCAGCCTCAGGGAGGGTAGAGGAACTGTTAGAATAAATTAAACATCCTCTCCGTTGTAGGGGCAACGCAGAGCTGAGCTGCTGGACCTTTCTCTTCTCCCATTTCGTTACCTGTCAAGTAAGGCTTTGTGTTGGTCCTTCTCTCCGCCAGGGACTCTTCCTGCTTCCAGGGTCACCGTGACCGCATCAGGGAAGTGCCCCTTCCAGTTGATCTCAGGGCCATCTCAGGCCACTGTGGCATCACCCTGGTCTGGTTCTCCCTGGCTGTGGACTTTCTTTCCCGCTGTAGAGCCTACAGCCTTTTTGAGGAGGCACAGTGCTTCATGCTATGAACTCACATGTCTCCCCAGTAACTCCATTGTGTGCACTCTTGTTATCTCCAGCATGCAAAGGCACAGAGAGGTTACTGATTTGCCCTAGGTCACCCAGCCAGTAAGTGGAGCTGGGATTCAAGCCCCATGTCCATGCCATCTGCCTTTGTGCTGTGCTCTATCTCCGTGTCCTCAGACGTTATATCCCTTTTTCTATCCCTCTCCAGCTAGAAAGCAGGTCTTTGAAGGATAGGGAGTGGCTCTGGACCATAATTGGGTTAGCACAGTGCCTAGCCCAGAGTGCTCAATAAATGTGAAGGGTATGAAGACTGTAGTGGCCAGAGGGGCTCACACGGGACGCACACTCTGCTCACAGTTCAACGGGCTGTTGGCACCTCTTGCGTGACCTGTAGCAGACCCTGTGGGCGTGCAGCCCTTGAGCAGGCAGCAGGCAGCTCTACAGGGGGGCAGGGGATTGAGAACGGAAGGGCCTCACCATGTGCCTGAGGCCAGCAAGGTTCCTATGTCAGAGGACTCACCGTCAGGGAGTCCATTTTAGGCCATCCTGAAGCCCCCATCCCAAGCCTAGAGCCTGGTACCTGCCTTCCCAGGCTGGGATCACTTCCCCAGCCCCCACCCCAGACCTCCTGCGGACACATCCCTTCTCACAATTGCTTGGCCAACTCCTGGGGACCCATGCAGGCCCAGGAAGCTCAGATTTCTCTTCCCTGTGGTGTCACCTGCAGTACCTGCCAGGTGGAATCACTTCCTCCCACCTTAAGTTTAGGCTGAAGGTGAGAGCCATCCTGGATTCATTACTCCGGGTCCCTCCCCTCCTTCCCCCAGCTCCGCCCCACAGCATCTGCACTCTGATACTGTGTCCTAGACCCAGCCCTTTACTCCCTGCCCAGCTGGGGGTCTAGCCCTCTTGCTTCTGAGCGAGATTCTCACACGTGGAAATGCGGTTCCCTCACTGCTGGTTCCAAACACACCAGGGCTTGTCATCCCACTTAGGAGGAAGCCAGACCCCTCCCATGGCTGTACAGCACAGAGTGTCTGGCCTGTCCACCCAGAGTCCCTGCACTCAGCCACCCTGGAGCAGCCTCTCGGATCCTCGAGCCTGCAAAATCCACCCCCACCCACCACGGCCTTTGTCCCCACTGCTGCCTCTGCTAGAAAGCTACCAGTCGAGTCTGTGCCCACTGCCACCGGCAGGCTGCAGGAGCCCTCCCCACCCGCCCCATCGTGCAGACCACACCTAGCACCTGGAGTGCACTGGCTGTTCATGGCCAGCTCTGTTCAAGCCACATCCACAGTGGCTCCTGGCACAGCTGACATGTGGGACTCCCTCCCTGAAGAGCCTGCATTCCCGCTTCTAAAATACCTTCCCTGCCTCCCACTGCGCTTTGAGCTCCCTCAGGGCTGAAGAGCCTTATCCTAGAAGTCCCTGGACATATGCGTGCAGAGGAGGGTTGGATGGGGACAAGAATGGAGGGCAGCCACCCCCTGGGGACAGAAAGGAGGCAGGACCCGGCAACACGTCAGCAGCCTTGAGGCCTAGTCAGCCTGGGGTGGGGACAGTGCCTGCCGTGTGGGAGCTTCCAGGCCTCACAGCCCCCTGGTCATTGCTTCATAGGAGTATAAGCCCAGGGGCCAGAAGGTCTGATTTTTTGAAAGAATCCTGAAATCTAGATTTTATGTGACTCCCCAAATTTTTAAATCTTGGCAACTAACTAGAATTCTTTTTGTTAACTGTGTGGGCCAAAGAAAACCCATCTGTAGGTGAGGCGTGGTAACCCTCTCCTAAAAGCTGAGAGGAGAGGTGGGCGTGGGTTGAGGATTGTGTGGAACAGGGCCAGGCAGTGTGACCTACCCTGGCCACCCCAGCTAGAGAGACCTGGGTGTAGGAACAGTCCTTGGTAGGATACCTCTAAGTCGGAGGGAGAAGGGAGGCTCATGGCCTTCATCCTGGGGCCCAGGTCTGGGCAGGGGAGCAGGGCCACTCTGTTACCACTTCTCTGCCAGGACCAAGCTGGCTGGAGGCTGCTTCCTGCCATGCTCCTGGGGATAAGCTTAGGGTTGTGTGGTCATCCTAGGGTAAAAAGAGCAAGGTCACCTTGCAGCCAGGAGATTTGCTTTTGCTCACACGTGGAAATATGGTATCTGTGGAGTCCTGCGGTCAGCCAGGAGCTGCAGAGCTCATTGGGGCAGGTGGACACTGGCCTTCTCTGTTCTCCCACCCACAGGACAGAGCACTGACCTCTGCCCAGTTAGAGAGGAACCTGGCTGACCCCTACCCCAGCACAGGAGCTGGGTGTACCACAGGGACATTGGGTCCCAAGCCATGCTGGGCCCTTCCTGGACTTTTAAGAAACACAGTGTCCCTCAAGGGGCCCAACTGCTTGCTGGCCCTCAGTGACTGAGGACTTGGGACAAAGGAGCAGAGGCTAGCCTGGCCCCAAGGACCCTACACAGTTCCTGAGTGTCCCAGAAAGCTCTGCTGAGGAGGCCACCTGTCTTGGGAGTCACATGTGTGGCTGTCCTCTAGCCCACCCTAGCTCTTTTGACCACTGGGATGTCCCTGTCACATCAGCAAGTGTAAGACCCACCATAAAACAGGCGGGCCTGTTGGCATGGTGGCACTCCAACCATGTCTGGGCCCATGTGGTTGAAGTGCCACACCACTGGAGGGCCTGCTCCCAGGGCTGGTGTGAGCAGCAAGGTCAGGGTGATGCCCCCACGTGCCTCTCCATCTGGCCCTGCAGATGACCAGTCTGGAGCCAGCCCCCATCAGCCATGACAAGTGCTTCGTGCCCATCCTGCCCAGGCCTGGCTTTGCATACCCCATGAGCAGCAAGGGGCTTGAACTGGGAGAGAAACCTCTGCTTCTGGGGCTCAGTCTCTGGGGTACACACTCACGGCCAGCCCCAACCACCCTCCCCCAGCAAGTCTAGTGCTGGGGCCCTGGCTGGGAACCCCGGCTCTCTGTGCCCCCATTCCTTGCCTGCAAATGGGGGCTCAGCCGTTGAGCCCTTTGTGGTACTAAGCACATTGTGGTACTTTTTTTTTTTTTTGGTAGAGACAGAGTCTTACTTTGTTGCCCTCGGTAGAGTGCCCTCGTGTCACAGCTCACAGCAACCTCCAACTCCTGGGCTTAGGCGATTCCCTTGCCTCAGCCTACCGAGTACCTGGGACTACAGGTGCCCGCCACAACGCCCAGCTATTTTTTTTGTTGCAGTTTGGCCGAGGCCAGGTTTGAACCCGCCACCCTAGGTATATGGGGACCAGCGCCCTACCCACTGAGCCACAGGCGCCGCCCTACACTGTGGTGTTTACTGAGCACCGTGCTGCAGGCGCCTCCTTGTACTGACGCAGCAGGTTTTCACATGGGGAGGTAAGGGCCCTGCGAGGCTGTGCAGCTGTCAGCTTCAAGTCTGGGCTCCTGAGCACTGAGGGTAGCCAGAGTTGCTGACCTCCAGGGTGAGGTGCACGAGTGAGTACGCATGGGACTCCTGGACAGTGACAGCAGACGCTTTGTGCAAGTCCAGGTACTGTGAGGGCTATTACTGTTGAGCAGGGGTCTGTCCACCGAGTTCTTCCACACCTACGGGAACAGAGAGTTGGGCCAGGCAGGGAACCGGCTCCACATGCATGTGCAGGCGTTTGGGGCCAATGCCGGGCTCGTGGAAGCACATCACAGCCCTCCTTAGCACGGGGCCCACGTGGTTCTACAGGAAGGCTTTCACACCAAGTCCCCCCACATTTGGGACTTGCTGGATATCCCAGGGTCTCCAAGTGTTGGCCTGAGCTCCTGAGTTGCCACCCAAGTGGGAGATAGGACTGCAGATGGCCTGTCTAGTCCAAATGGCTACGGAGATGGAGGAACAGGGCCGAGGGCTGGACCATGGTACTGGGGAGCAGAGAGGGAAGACATCAGCCACCCATGGAGCCCCAGGGGCTGGGCAGCCAGAGCGAGCATTCTTCTCACCACCCCCAGGAAGCCAGAGAAGGGAGTCCAGTACCTGATCGAGCGTGGCTTCGTGCCCGACACGCCAGTGGGGGTGGCCCACTTCCTGCTGCAGCGCAAGGGCCTCAGCCGGCAGATGATCGGAGAGTTCCTGGGCAACCGGCAGAAGCAGTTTAACCGCGACGTGCTCGAGTGAGTTTGGGCTTGGGGCCTCGGAGCGGGGGACCCTGGTCTACCGACTCACAGGCCCTTGTTACACGCACAGGGTCAGGCGTGCTGCCAGGGTGTGTGCTGAATGCTCCTCTCTCTCTGCCTGGCTCCTTGATACGTGGACACAGACTTGCACCCACACCCTCGCTGGTGCACACGTGGGCACCCACACCCATACAGGCATATCTCATGCACTGACCCCACTGCCCTCCCGCCTGCCTGCCTCCAGCCCTTATTCACAATGTGGTCGATCCAGCCCAGCACCGAGTGGTCACAGCACCCAAGTGACCACACATTCATGCAGCCTTCATGGCCGGGCTGGCAGGAGCAGGCAGCTGGAATTGTAGGACTCCTTGCCTTCCCTGCCTTATCCCAGAGAATGGGAGGGGATCTGGCCCTATTCACCCAACTGCCACCCTGGTGGGCAGCCCATGCCCCACTCTGCTGCTGCCTTATTTTCCTGGCCAGGGGACTGAGGATGAGAGTCCAGCCCCACAATCCCACTAGCCCAGAGAACAGACCCTGCGGAAAGATGGGCTCCCAGCTCTGTAGGCGTCTGCACAGTTGAGAGAATTCCTGCCCGATATACACCTGCAGTCACCCTGTCTCCCTTTTATACTGTCCAGAGCAGAAAGGCAGCCGTGGACAGAGCCTGACGCTTACCCAGCAGTTGCCACGTAGCAGACCCTGTAGCGCCCTCTTCCCTGTGGGAGTGGGCCCTGGGATGATGAAGCCAGAGCTAGCAGTTAGGAGACCTGCTCAGAACAGGCTGCCTGCTGGGGCCCAGGGACTTGCCTAGGCCTTGTGTTTGAGGAGTGGCTCCCGATGGGCACCAAAGCTCAGCACCTCGATTGTGAACATGTCACAGGGCCTGGCCACGTCTGTGCCTCCCCCTCTGCCACTTCGGGCAGCGGTGGGTGCTGTGCCCTGCCTGTTTCTCAGTGAGGAGACGACAGCTCCCAGGGGAAGGGGCTGGCCTGGGTGCATGTATTTATGTACTCACACCCCACACACATGCACATAAAGGTATGGAGCCGCACAAGGCAGAATGAACCCTGCTGCTGGGGCGGCTGGCGTGTAGCAGGCACCCAGCAGGATGCCTGTGCCCTTCCTTGGCCAGACCCGAATAGGCTGGGCTGCTTTCTCCCTGCTCAGCACCTCTGTTTCCGCTTCATCTGGAGAAACCTGTGGTCAAGCCCCGCCCCCCAGCCCCTGCAACCATTCCTGCCTGCACAGCCCTTCCAGGCTGGGTTCCTGGTCCCTAGGAAATCCGGGCATTGTTGAGCATTGTCCTCAGCTCAGAAAATAGCAGTGGCCTCAGGAAGTGGCGAGACTCCCCCAGACCAGCACCCAAGGCAGGGCCGGGGCAGCTGCTTGGTGCTGCCCCTTTCCTCAAGCTCTGTAGCTACCTCGGGACGGGAGCTCTCAGCAGGGTGGGGGTCTCCACCACTTAGTGGGGTTTATCACAGACTCACTGCAGAGATAAACCTGCTCTAGAGCCTGCTGGTGGGAAATGTCTCCACCCTTGGGGTTCCTGTACAGACCCCACCTTCCCTATTCAGGGGTCACCATGGGATAGGCTGGGGCAGGGCCATGAGGAAAACATGGCCCATCAGAAACTATTCGCCATCGCCCCCCCCCCCCCAGCTTGCTCCATGGGTGAGGGTGGCCCTGCCCCTACAAGGTACCCCTGAAAACCACCTACACAACCCAGTCCTCCACCCCCACACCCTGGACATTTGTCCCCTGGGCCTATTTCCTCCTCATACAAAAGGGAGTAAATTCCCTGCCTCCTCACAGAAGCAGAGAAGACTCCACAGCCTTGTCTGGGGCAGCTGATGTCTGTGCTTAAAAATGTTTGTCATAAAGGGCCCTGATCCAGAGTCAGCATGTGCTCTGGCCCCCCGTGGGCACCACACACACAAACCTAAGCAGAATGTTTCCCTGCAGTTTCAGGGGTTCCCAGGCTCCCCTTTTGACAAATTCCACAGTGCCCTTGACTGATTAGAGGGAGCCACCCAAGACTTCCCCTGCTGGGAGCCAGCCCGTCCCTGTGGGTCATATGCCCATGCATTGATGGCCCATAGCATGAAGACTCGCTCAGTCACCAGGGGGGAGGCAAAGGGTGGGGATGACACTCCCCCATAGACCAAAACCACTCCCATGGGCCGTCTCTCTGTTCCAGCTGCGTGGTGGATGAGATGGACTTCTCTGCCATGGAGCTGGACGAGGCCCTCAGGAAGTTCCAGGCACACATCCGAGTCCAGGGAGAGGCTCAGAAAGTGGAGCGGCTCATTGAGGCGTTCAGGTTGGGACCCATGCTGGGCAGGGCAGGGTGGGGCCTCATCCCTGGGGAAAACATTCCCAGCTGCAGGGCCTGAGGACAGACCAAGAGCTACCCAGTCTGTGAGCATTGTTTTGAGGGTGATTATAGTGGCCCCTCCTGTGCTCTAAGTGTTGTGCTGGGTTCTTTTTTTTTTTTTTTTTTTTGCAATTTCTGTCTGGGGCTGGGTTTGAACCTGCCACCTCCAGCATATGAGGCCGGAGCCCTACTCTTTTGAATCACAGGTGCCGCCCTGTGCTGCTGGGTTCTTTACAGACATGTGCAGGTGGGGTGGGGAGGCAGTACTTACTATTCTAATTTTGAAGGCATGGGGACTGCAGCTGAAAGAGGTTAGCTAGGATTCTGACTGTTGGGATCAGGACCCTGAACGCTGTCTTCCTCCCAGCGCTCACTGGGTCTCTGTCTGTCCATGAGCTGTCGTCTGTCATCCCTGCTTACATAGGAGCAGCAAACCTCTCCCAGGGGCTCAGAGCACAGCTGCACAGCCGGATGGCTCAGCAACTCTGCTACTCACCAGCTGTGTGCTATGGGCCTCACTGCCTCACCTGTGAAGTGGGGGTGACAATAGCATGTAGTGCCCTAGAGGGAGGGATGAAATGATTTAGGACCTGAGGACCCAGTTAAGCAGGCACCTGCATGGGGTTCCGGGTGGCGGGCAGCAGCTGTGTGGGGGACGTGCTTGGTGCTGGGCTGGGAGACATGAAGCAGCTGTTGACCTGGCCGTTGGGCTCAGCACCTGATGGTGGGACTAGGAGGGTCGAGGACACAGAAGGACGATAGCCCCAGGGTCCTGTGGGGGGGGGGGTCCAGCCCCTACCAGGACAGCTTCCTGGAAGTGGTGGCCCTAAGATGGGCCCCCAGGATGGAGGAGACTGAACAGCAGCCCCGCTGCATGTAAGCCTCAGTCACAGCAGTCTGCCCAGTTCCTCTGTGTGTTCTGCCTCTTCTCATCTACCCCGCCATGAGGTCACCAGTGGCGTGGGAGCCTAGGGGGTGCTGGCAGTGACTCCATGAGGCAGGGTATATTAGCAAGGCCACTGGTTTAGCTGTTATAGCAAAGGTCCCACAGCAGCCATGGCCAAGGCAAGGCACAGTGCACTTCCCTCTGGCTGGTGTGGAGGAGGCCTGGGCCCCTTGCACCTCCCAGCCCCAGAGAGCAGGCACAGCAACCCACTGTGACACCCCCAGGGAAGTGCCCACAGCAGGTCTGCTCACGTCCACTGGCTGAACATGGTCGTATGGTCTCTCCAAGCTGCTGGGGAGCTGGGGAATGTAGTTCTCCCCCAGGCAGCCCTATGCACAGCTGAGATGAAGGCAGGAGGGATTACAGCTGAAGTAAAGAAGGACACGTGTGAGCCCCAGTCACCAGGTGCAGGGGAGAAGGCTTAGAGGCATGTGTCAGCCGCAGCTGCTTAGTGGCGGCCCAGCAGAGCAAGGAACAGTGTCACTTGCCACACGGTGCCTGACCTCCTCCCTCTCGGCCCCAGCCAGCGCTACTGCATCTGCAACCCTGGGGTGGTGCGGCAGTTCCGGAACCCAGACACCATCTTCATCCTGGCCTTCGCCATCATCCTGCTCAACACAGACATGTACAGCCCCAACGTCAAGCCCGAGAGAAAGATGAAACTGGAGGACTTTGTCAAGAACCTCCGAGGTGAGCTGTGCCCAGGGTGCTGGCCATACTGCAGACTCATTCAAACACCTGCCCTGGCCAGAAACCCCCAGGTGTGGGGGCAGAGAGGAGCATGAGACAGCCTGTGCTGGAGAGCTGTGCCACTGGGGTCGGCACAGGGGTCCCAAGTGCTGTCTCAGAGGCATGCCTGGGTCTCAGGAGGGTCAGGAAACCTCGCTCCTGGGGGAGGTGATACTGTCCTGTCCAAAATGGCCAGGTGATGCTGGCCGTTTTGTTTGTGTTTTTTGCATAAATGTACATATTTAAAAGGGAAACCTATATCATCACTATATAAGTGGAAAACTAATAGCATTTCCCACACGCAGGAGGTAATTATAAAAACAAGTCCAGTGGAAAGGAGGCAGTGCTGTTGAATCCTGGCCCACACCGCTGCCTCTGCTGGCACTGAGGCTGAGCTGAGGACTGTCTCCTGCCTTCAGGGCACAGGCTCCGTCAGGAAGTGACAACTAGTCAGCAAGAAGCAAGGCCTTCCACTGGGTGAGCAGAGAGCAGGGGAGAGCTCAGGAGGGCACGCCCATCTCCCGGGGCTCCGTGTCAGCTGTGGCATGTCCCTGTGTGCCCTGACGTCCCTGGGAGGACAGGGAGAAGGGACTGTGTCCCTCCCCAGGGAAGCACCAGCTATAGATGTAAAGGAAGTGGACTGAGGTCTGTTTGGAAGTGGTGTCATATTTTTTAAAAAGAAATAAAAGCTGGTCTGAATCAAGTGCAACTTCGTAAGTTTGTTGAGCCATGTAAGTTTTCTGTTCTTATTTATTTTTATAAAACTGTAGCTTTTCCAGGCACAGTGGCCACCTGGGAGGCTGAGGCAGGTGGATTGCTTGGGCTCTGGAGTTTGAGATCACACTGAGCAAGAGTAAGACCCCCTCTTTACTAAAAATAGAGAAACTATCTGGCATTGTGGCGGACACCTATAGTCCCAGCTACTTGGGAGGCTGAGGCAGGAAGATCACTTGAGCCCAAGAGTTTGAGGTTGCTGTGAGCTATGATGCCACAGCACTCTATCCTGAATGACAGAGTGAGACTCAGTCTCCCCCAAAAAAAAAAAAAGAAAGAAAAGGAAAAAAAAAAAACTATAGCTTTGTCCTTCCCTTTCCTTGGACAGGAGAGTTGTCACTGGGAGCATATCCAGGTAGGGGGTCCTACGGGGCTGCGATGGCATCCCGCCCACCTAGTGGTGGGCACTGCTGTAGCAGGAGGACTAAGGGACCCTCAGATGTTTCCCCAGATAGCAGAGAGGCAGCCAGATGGCTCCTGAGCTCTGCTCGAGACCATTTTCAGTCAGCCCTGGTTGTGGCCTAGAGCTCCAGACTCTCCTTGCACTGACCACTTCATGCCTGTGCCCCTCTGCTAGAGCTGAGCAGCAGTGCAGGCCCCAGAGTAAGTTAAGTCTATAGTTCATGGGAGCCAAGGAGTCTGGGACTCATTAATGGCCAGTCACCTCTCCAGTGGAGAGAGTGAGGCAGGCAGCAGACTCTCCAATGGCCAACATGTCAAAGTGGGAGCTGGAGGATGGTGTCAGCCTCCTCTCATCCACCCTCGGCCTCTCCAGGGTTCTCCTCCCTTGAGCCTCTCTCCTTGCTAGGCTAAACCTGATTCTGGTGTTCACCGGGTGTCATGTGACCCCGTATGCAGGCTGGCCACTCTAACTACCGGGAAAGCTGGCTGTGTGCTACATGTTATTGGTACCCACCCCCATATCCTGGGACTCCCCTCTGTATGAAATAACAGGAGAAGTCCAGAGAGGAGAAGCTCAGGGAGGGCAGAGTGCAGAGCGCAGCCAGCCAGCCACCCTCCTGGCCGCAGCTGCAGGCTATGGGCTTTACCTGGTCTCCCCACAGTCTGGGGGACAGGGTGGCCTCAGCCTCAGGGCAGGGACTGAGCACTCCGATGCCAAGAAATGAGCTGCACATTCTATCTCCAGACCTGGACTGTTCCCACCAAGTCACCTCTTTGCAAGCCAAGAACCCAGGGTTGTTCTGCCTCATTGTTCCTGTGCCTTGGAAGAGGTAACCAAGGCCGACAGAAGGAAGGGACTTGCCCAGGGTCACACAGCAAGTGAACAGCAAAGGCAGGGCAGTCTTGGTCTCCCTGCCGGCAGGCTTGACGATTGGTGGAGAAGGAATAGCTCGCCAGCTTGGAAGCCACTCAGAAGCCAGGCGGAGTGTTTCTCTTGTATTAACATTTAGTTTTTGAATGGGTATTGTCTTCACATAGTTTGCAAACCAGAAAGTAATACAGTCCATCAATTGCCTTCCTTGGTTTTTACCCAAATTAATTGAAAATTTAGGCCCGCACAAAAACCTGCACATGGATATTTACAGCAGCTCTATTTGTAATTGTCAAAACTCGAAAGTGACTGAAGTGGCCTCATCAGGTGAGTGATACATCAGCCATGGCACATCCTGACCGCGGAGTATTCCTCAGTGCTAGAAAAAAATGAGCTGTCAACCATAAAAAGACACAGAGGAGCCTTAAGTTCATATTACTAAGTGAGAGAAGCCAGCACGAAAAGGCTGCAGATGGTGCGATTTCAACTATGCGACACTCTGGAGGAGAAAAACTAGGGAGACAGTAAGATGAGGGGGTGATGAGCAGGTGAGCACGGAAGCATTCAGGGCGGTGACTCTGCACTGGGTGACACTGTCATAGTGGATGTGTGTCATTATACTTTGTCCAGACTGTGCACCACCCAGAGTGACCCCTCCTGCAAATGACTGACTGTGTGATGGTGATGTGAGGTGGACCAATCTGGGGGTGTGTTGCCCGTGAGGGAAGCTGAGTGGGTGTGGGACAGGAGGTGTACGGGAAATCTCTACACCTCCTGCTCGGTGTTGCTGTGAGCCTAAAACTATTCTGAAAATAAAGTCTGGGCTCGGCGCCCATAGCACAGCGGTTACGGTGCCAGCCACATACACGGAGGCTGGCGGGTTCAAACCCAGCCCAGGCCACCTAAAACAACAATGACAACTGCCACAAAAAATAGCCAGGTGTTGTGATGGGCACCTGTAGTCCCCACTACTTGGGACTCTGAAGCAAGAAAATCACTTAAGCCCAAGACTTTGGAGGTTGCTGTGAGCTCTGATGCCATGGCACTCTACCGAGGGTGACATAGTGAGACGCTGTCTCAAAAAATAAAGTCCATTTTTAAATACAAACACAGTACTAAGAGGCCCATAGCAGAATTCCCCCTCCATCCCCATCCCCGCAGACCTCCTGGCATCCCTCTACTCAGGCGAGTCAATGTGCACAGATGGTTTTACTTCTGCTTTGCCCTGTGTTTTCCCATTGACCAAGTCTGAGAGAAACCCCCCGTGTCAGGGCATGGCAGGCAGTTTGTTGAGCTGATACGTGCAATCGAGTACACCGTACGCTTTTAGCCTTCTGCTGTTTGGAAGCAGTGCTGCAGTGAACAACCTGTGTGTGGAATAAGTTCCTTGAATGCAGTCGGTGGACCAGCGTGTGTTAGAATTTGCCAAACCGCCCACTCCAGGGCTAACTCGCTTCCCCAGCCTGCCGGCGGTGCGTGGGAGGGTCCACTTCCCCTCACCCCAGTGCCCTTCACCTGAGGCCAGTCGAGGGGTGAGGATGGATCTTGCTGCGGAGAAAGTCTGCATTTCCCTCGTGAGCAGGGCTGTGCTGCTTCCTCGCAGCATTTTCACTGCTGTAGAAGGAGGGGTATGTGCTTGCAGTTAGAACAGCCCCGGGTCAGACCCCAGCCCTGGCCTCTCCCCATGAGATACACACAGCGACAGCAACCACCTGTGCCGCGTCAATGCCAGACAAGTACACACAAGCTTCCTTCTCTCCCTCATAACGTATTTGACAGAGGACACCAAGCCAGGACTCAGCCAGTAGGGGATGAAGCTAGGATCTGGTTCCAGGTCTTTCAGAGCCCAAGCTCACAAACTCCAGCCTCCCCACAACCCCAGCCTCAATTTTGCCATCTGGAATGGGGACAGCTGTCCCACTTCACAGACCTATGAAGATAGTGTGTACAAAGCCCTCTGGACATGGCTTAGCTGATGGCGCAGCACCCCTCTGAACAGCTGGTTCAGGTTGGGTGTGCTGGGGGGAGGACTCTGAGGCCATTTGGAATCAGAAATGCTTCATAGCTGGGTGTCTGGAAGGTCCTGGGTTCTGCCGAGGACTAGCAAAGGCTTGCTCCTCTGATCTTCTTTAGAAACTGACAAATCAGGGGTGAGTTTGGGGGCCCAAGGCACAATGAAGCCACAGCCACCCCAGCTCCACCCCACCCTGGCATCTCGCTGCCCCCTGCCCAGGTGTGGATGACGGTGAGGACATCCCCCGGGAGATGCTGGTTGGGATCTATGAACGGATCCGTAAGCGAGAGCTGAAGACCAACGAGGACCACGTGTCCCAGGTGCAGAAGGTGGAGAAACTCATTGTGGGGAAGAAGCCGGTGAGTGCTGGGTCCGCATCTCCTAGAGACCACCATGGGGCCCCAAGGACAGGACACCCTGAGGACCCCTCTCGGTGTGACATTGGGTCAGCTCCTCCACACCAGCCAGTGACCCTGATGCCGATTGGAACTTGGCCCCTTCTGGGCAGTGGCAGTGAATCACAGCAGGCCTTGGGCTTTTTCTGAGTGGCTCTTATACTTGGGAACAACAGCCATTTGCTCTGCCTTGTGTTTGAAGGGAACTTAAGGCTCTTGATAAGCCAGCAGGGCCAAGGTTACTCTGGGGCCTGCAACACTGGTTGGCTTTGCTTGGTGGCCTGGGAATCCCCTCCAGAACTTCTCAGAGTGCTTTTGCAGTGAGAGCAGGGCCCTTGCATCCCGGCTGGATGGAGTGTATGGGATGTATTAGCTCCCTGGAGGGGCCCAGGTGTGTCTTTTGGAGGTTAATGTCCTTTTTTGTTTGTTTACTGTTTTCCCATAGATCGGATCCCTGCATCATGGCCTTGGCTGTGTGAGTATTTCTTTGCTTCCAGCTGATAGCCCAGCTGCCTTGGGGAGGCTCAGCCACTCCCAGATCCTCAGGCTCCCAGAGCCAGGGTTCTGGCTGCTTGATTCATTTCCAGAGCACTGAAGACTCTGGTGTTCTTATATACCCAGCCTGAAATCTCTGCAGGCCCTGAGGCTACAGCCACACCGGAGGCTGTGCGCTCAGACTGAGCTTAGAAAACCCCTGCCCTCCTTCTCAGGCTCTGCTGAGCGCAGACCCTAAGACTGCACCTGATACAAACACCCTCAGAGTGGCATCTGAGGCCTGTCCCTGCTGTCACTGCCCCACCCTGCCCTGTGCACAGTCCATACACCCCGGCTTGCTCCTGCCCCTCATGTCCTATTCAGGCTCTCCAGTCTCTCACCCCCATGACCCACACATTGTTGCCACCTTCTAGTTCGCCTGCATGCCCCAACGACAGCTTTCCTGGTGGCCCATGGCCTAACCCTCAAGGGTCTGGCCTTATCCCTCAGCTCTGCAAACCACTCTGCCTGCCCAGCCCACCCTCAGCCCCACGTCCCCCATCCTCTCGTCCTCTCCCTTATCAGTCTATGCCATCCTTTCCTCTCCCCTCATCTCACTCCCAGAGCACCTGGGCAGTCCACTCCCCACCCCATTCCACCCCCTGCCATGAGAGCCTTGCTCCCAGTGGAACAAACTCAGTCCCTCCTGCATGAATCTGGGTACTCCCAGAGCTGGGCCTAAGCCCTGATGGTGGCTTGTCCCCTTGTCACTGAGATGCTGACCACCTTGCACTGGGCTTGAGGTGTGGCTTGAGCTATAGTGAGTGTTCACATGAACCCCTTATGGGCATGATCAGGGCAGGTCTGCCAGCCTCTGAGCAGGCAGCCTGGTGGCATGAGATAGAGCCTGGGCATGGAGTCACACCAGGACTCTGTGGCTTGGTTGGTTTTTCTGAGTTCCTCTCTCAGTGCCTCATCCTCCTCACAGCAGACTCTCTGAAAGGACTTCTTACCTGGGCTCACGGATGTATGTCACTGGCACATATGGGAGACTCAAAAACTGTGACTCCTGCCCCTGGCCAGGGGTTCCTCTGTGAGCATGATGTTTTAAGAAGTCTGGTACCTGCCCAAAAGAATCGAAAGGAGCGGCTCGGCACCTGTGGCTCAAGTGGCTAAGGCGCCAGCCACATACAACTAAGGTGGCAGGTTCGAATCCAGCCTGGCCACCAAACAACAATCACAGCTGCAACCAACGGGCATTGTGGCAGGCGCCTGTGGTCCCAGCTACTTGGGAGGCTGAGGCAGGAGACTCACTCGAGCCCAGGAGTTGGAGGTTGCTATGAGCTGTGATACTACAGCACTCTACCCAGGGGGACAGCTTGAGGCTCTGTCTCAAACAAAACAAACAACAACAACCAAAAAAAAAAAAAATGAAAAAGAATCTAAAGGAGTTTCAGCAGAAGTAGGGGAGTTCTTGTAGTCCTTCAGGTCAGAGAAAAGAGGACAGAGTGGGGCAGTTGCTGTGGGCCAGATGACGTGTCTGCCCTGCGCTGCTCATGACAGGAGGTGTATTCTGCACACGAGGCCCACAGGCTGGGTTTCACTGCCACAGCCCCCAGGGCCCCAGAGGGAGGCCTGGCACCATGCAGGATGGTCTCTGCCCACACAGGTGCTCTCTCTGCCCCACCGTCGGCTTGTCTGCTACTGCCGGCTCTTCGAGGTTCCAGACCCAAACAAGCCCCAGAAGCTCGGACTGCACCAGCGAGAAATCTTCCTGTTTAACGACCTCCTGGTGGTACGTGGCTCCCCCGGGGCAGCGTGGCCAGCACCTCAGTGTTGGGCTCTCCATCTGGCCACGTGTCTGCAGAGTGGAATGTGTACACACATCGGGGTGGGGAAGGGGAGTCACTGGAATCTTGGTTACAAGGGACAGAATCTACCTCAAACTGACCCACGTGAAAACAAGGCTGTGTTGGCTTGTGTAGAAATACAGAGGGAAATTTTTGCCTTCAGCCCCAGCTGCTTACAGTGTCCAGCAGTGTCCATAGGACTCCTCCTTGTCTGCACCTCTGAGCTCCACTGGCCCTGTCTCTATGCAGGGCCCTCGTGCAGGCAGGCTCTGTTTAAGAAGGGAACATGGCCCCAGCAGCTCCATGCCTCGCTATTCAGTAACCACAAGAATCCTACTCATAAAATTAGTTCTTAGATTAATCCTGGTGCTGCATATACCTCCCAAGCCAGTCACGTGGCAGGCACCAGGCCTTCTGATGGACCAGGTCTGCCCCCAGAGTCCAGTTCCCTGGGACTGATGGCTGAGGAAAGGTAGCCCAGGGGCTAGCCAGGTAGGGATAACTGCGGAGAGAAGGGAAAACTGTCATTTGGGTTTCTGTCCCTTCTGCATGCCACGGGCTGTCTTGCCAAAGGCCTTGTCCCCATTTCCCACATACCAGATTGGATGTGAGGACTGGCTACTCCTCTGACTACTGAGGATGAAATTCAGATGTCAGGTTCATACCTTTTATTGAGAGCCCCAGCCTTGAGCATGTCACTCCAAATCTGAGCCTCAGTTGTGTTCTCTGTACGATGAATCTCACAGAAGGTTGCAGTGGTCCAGCGAGATCTGGGACATAGACCCTTACACGGCACCAGCATGTCTTGGGCTCAAGAGAGATAGGGGTTCCCCTTTTCCCTCCCAGCCCAGCCTTTGGCTACCAGGCAGGAAAGTCCCTTCCCTTCCCTGCCAGCCAATGTCCATGGCTAGGGTGCAGGTGGGACACAGAGATCCCAGCACCAGCCCAGGGGCTAGGCTCACTGCAGGACACCACTCAGTTGGGACCCTCTTCTTCGCTGGGTATGGGGCACCAGAATCCATTCACAAAAGGCCATACCTCCTGCCCCAGGTCAGCTTGTCCCTGATCCCAGGCTCCTGAACCCAGACCCCCAGGAGGGTGTTGGGCTGGAGATCACAGAGCCACCACAGAGGTGCTGCAGCTCTGATCCGTCTCTGGCTACCCCTAGGTCACCAAGATCTTCCAGAAGAAGAAGAACTCAGTGACATACAGCTTCCGACAGTCCTTCTCTCTGTATGGCATGCAAGTCCTGCTCTTCGAGAACCAGTGTAAGTCTGTCCATGGGCCTGAAGGACAAGACCCTGGGGGCTCTGCCGTGCTCTCATCCTATTTTACCCGCAGAGAGCAGATTGCAGGCTGGTAGTCCAAGGCACAGCAGACATAGAGTTCACTGCTACTATTATTACCTCAGCTTAATGAAAGTGATGCAATTTTTTAATTTATGGCAGAAATGAATTTCTTGAAATAAATTTTTGATAGAAAAACATTAATACTAGGCTTGGTAGCACAGTGGTTACGACGCCAGCCACATGCACCAACACTGGTAGGTTTGAACCCAGCCCAGGCCAGCTAAAAAACAACAATGACAACTGCAACAAAAAATAGCCCGGTGTTGTGGTGAGCGCCTGTAGTCCCAGCTACTTGGGAGGCTGAGGCAAGAGAATCACTTGAGCCCAAGAGTTTGAGGTTGCTGTGAGCTATGACACCAGGGCACTCTACCCAGGGTGACATAGTGAGACTCTTGTCTCAACAACAACAAAACATTAATAGTATATGTGATAAGCAAAGTCAGCTGAAAGCAATTCTTTTTTTTTTTTTTTTTTTTTTTTGCAGTTTTTTGCCAGGACTGAGTTTAAACCGCCAGCATATGGGGACAGCACCCTGCTCCTTTGAGCCACAGGCACCACTGAAGGCTCAGTGGGTAGAGCGCCAGCCCCATATACTGAAGGTGGCGGGTTCGAACCTGGCCCCAGCCAAACTGCAACAAAAAAATAGCCAGGCGTTGTGGCAGGTACCTGTGGCAGGCACCTGTAGTCCCAGCTACTCAGGAGGCTAAGGCAAGAGAATCGTCTAAGCCCAGGAGTTGGAGGTTGCTGTGAGCTGTGTGACACCACGGTGCTCTACCAAGGGCAATAAAGTGAGACTCTGTCTCAAAAAAAAAAAGCTCAGAGCTGAGCCCAAGGACTGCTATGACTCTGTTCCCTGGTCTTTAGCCTCTCTGGCCTCTGTTCCCTGGTCTATAAAGTGGGGGTGGTTGTAGTGCCCGCCTCATAGCACTACCCCCAAAAGTGAGTCTTTCTGTGTAAAACCTCTTGGGCACTAGTGCTCAGTAAGTCTGAGTGCGGGCAGAGCCCTGGAGCTGGGGGGCCCTGTCAGTTGTGTGTGGGGCCTGGGAGTTGGGGGGAGCCTGCTCATACCTGCAAAACCCCCACTGGCCTTTTCTTTTGACCTGGTACTTCCCCTATCCACCCCTTCTCTTTGTCCCTCCTCTGTCCCTTCCCTGTTGGAGGTCTCCTGCTGCAGATGGGGATGGGAGCCACCCTGCCCACTCTGGAGAAGCCCAAGGGGATGATGCTGACAGTGCTGCTGTATCCTGTCTTGAGCAGCAGGGGTCTCTGATTCCCTGGGGAAAGGTTGTCACCATCTGTGTGATCAGCCTTCCATCTGTAGGATTTAAAAAAGTATCAAAGACCACGATAGCACAGCCACATACACCGAGGCTGGTGGGTTCAAACCGGCCCAGGCCAGCTGAACAACTGCAAGAAAAAAATAGCCAGGGGTGGTGAGCGCCTATAGTCCCAGCTACTTGTGAGGGTGAAGCAAGAGAATCACTTAAGCCCAAGAGTTTGAGGTTGCTGTGAGCTGTGACGCCACCCACCGCACTCTACCGAGGGTGACACAATGAGACTCTGTCTCAAAAAAAAAGTGTCAAAGAGCTACAGGTGGATGGTCTGAGAACACAGGCCTGAGGTCCTGGCCCTGGAGCTTTCTGCTGTGTCCCCCGTCCTCAATGGGGCCATGGACTATCTGAGTTCCTGGCCCTGGAGCTTTCTTCTGTGTCCCCTGTCCTCAATGGGACCATGGACTATCTGAGATCACAGGCCTGAGGTCCTGGCCCTGGAGCTCTCTGCTCTGTCCCCCGTCCTCAATGGGACCAGGGACAGCCCAGCTGGCAGCACCTGCCCCTCCATGTGTGCCCTTCTCCTCACAGGGTGAGAGGGGTGAGGTAATATAGTAGCAGTGAACTCTCCGGGCACCCATGCAGTGTGATTAAGCCCTTCCTGGTGTCTACTGCGCCTTGGACTACCTGCCTACAGTCTTCTCCCTGTGGGTAAAATAGGGTGCGCACACAGCGAAGCCTCCAGGGTCCTGGTGGCTGCCCTGCCCACACACCCTGGGCTGGAGGTTGTGCCTTGCCTCAGTGTCCCACACATGACTAGGAATGGTGGTGCCTCTCCAGCGCTGTCCTGACCAACAGGGGGCTGGGATACCGTGAGTCCTCAGGGCAGAGGCTGCACTGGGATCATGTATAGATGACCAGGGCTCAGCCCTAGGTCCTGAATCCTGGACGCTGGCAAGAGCCCATCCTGCAGTAGCCACAGGAATGCCTTCACCCTGGGGGTCTCCAACTGGCAGCCTAGGGGGCAGTCCCAGCTCAGTTACGTCTTATGTGCTTTGTGCTTTGTACATCTAAGAAATTTTTTGCACTAATATTTAAATCTCATATCAAAACGTAGAGATTGGGGGCTTCTCTGAAAATCAGAGGCTTGGCCTCACCAGCACACACCCCACACGGCAGGTACAGGCTGCAAGTGCTCACACACCCACACTCTGGGTCTGTTCCAAGTCCTGGCTGGCCCTGGTCTGGGCAGAGGAGGCTTGGCCTTTGGGCCAAGGACCTTTATGCATCCAGCAGCCAGTGCTGAGCCACACAACACCCACTTGGAGAGCAGTACTGCCAGGAGACCAAAGTCCCAGGGACCCTGAGCCCCTGCAGGTGGCACCATGCAGATCTAAGCAAAGGGTATGTAGGATGCCACAGGCTAGAGAGAGAACCACGCTTACTCTGTCGTCCAGAGTCATCCAGGGTGGCTGGATAAGACACCCCCACCCAGCTCAGAACACCACTTCTAGCCTCCTCTGGGACTTAGCACCCTAACAGAGTGGTCAAGGGGAGCCAAGGGAAGGTCCCCGTGACCTTCAGGCTGGGAAGGCACAAGGGCCCTGGCAGCCCTCCTCCCAGGCTCCTCGTTGTTTTCAGGCTGTAGAGAGGACACTGAGGGTCTGAGTCCCCTGCCGTTCCCCTTTGCAGACTACCCCAATGGCATCCGGCTCACATCAGCCGTCCCAGGAGCAGACATCAAAGTGCTGATAAACTTCAACGCCCCTAATCCTCAAGACCGGAAGAAATTCACCGATGACCTGCGGGAGTCCATTGCAGAGGTGCAGGAGATGGAGAAGCACAGGATAGAGTGTAAGTCCCAGAACCCCGGGGCTAGGAGGCACCAATAACCAGGAAGGCCGGGGCTCTCTGCACATAGGCAGTGACCGTTCAGAGGCTGAACGATGCCTGTGATTCCAGAGACACGACGTCACCGGTCTCTTCAGGTGTTCCCATTACCACAGAACAGGAGAGAGGGCTCCCTGCCTGCTCAAGCCACAGAAAGAAAGGGGGTAGGGAGGGGATGGGAGGCCAAGGCTAATGAGGGCCCAGCCCTGCCCTGCTGCCAAGGCATGTTGGGTACCCTGGGGAGCACCCCCAGTTCCCTGATCACCCCACAGACGGAAGCTGGTGCTGAGGCCTTACCCTTCAGTGTCTTCTGAATGGGACTCAAGCAGTTGTGGGGTCACAGCCAAGGCCATGTCCTTGGTCTACTCCCTGAAAGCACTTGGGTGTCCCCACCTCTCCTGCCTGCCCCTAAGCCTGGGAGGTGACTGTCATCCCTATAGATCACAAGGTCTCCCTCCTACATTTCCCTTCTGCTCCCTTTGTCCAGGGCAGCTGTCACACCCTGTCTTTCCCAGAAACTACCCCCACACACAGTCCTGGCAGATGGGAGCTGTGTCCTCTGTGCTGCCCTGTGCCTGTGTTTTATGCCTTAGACAGAGGCCGGGGTCCCCAGCCTCCTACCCTCTTTGGCTGTGCTTCTCTGACCAGGCCCTCACCCTCTCTGTTTCAGCCGAACTTGAGAAGCAGAAGGGCGTCATGAGGCCCAGCATGTCCCAGTGCTCCAGCCTTAAAAAGGAGTCGGGCAATGGGACACTGAGCCGGGCCTGCCTGGACGACAGCTACGCCAGCGGCGAGGGCCTCAAGCGCAGCGCCCTCAGCAGCTCCCTGAGGGACCTCTCGGAAGCCGGTAAGAGCTCAGCCTAGAACCAGCTTCCTAGCCCAATGCATGCAGGACTGAGCCAGGGTGTCCGCAGTCGGGGCATGCATTGCGCGCCGGGAAGGGCCCACAGTGGAGCCAGCAGCGGGAGCTGCCCAGAGCACTGTGGGGCTTCCCGTGACCGACCGTCCCCAAACCAGTGCAGCATCTGATGGCACAGAAAGGGCGTCCCAACAAGGCAGAGGAAAACAAGACCTAATTATTGTTGAAAGAAAAGGCACCCTGTGCAAAACAGCCAGAGAGTCCCTCCCCTTTCTTCTTCTAAGGGTTTTACTTACTCATCGTTTATTTTCTGGAAGTCGCTCTAGCACAGAGCAAGCCGGGCCAGTGTGTCCCGTGTTCTCTGTGTGGCCATGTCCCTGTGTTTTATGCTGATGAATGAAATTGAGTGAAGCCCTCTGTCTGGAGCCCCTTCCCATCGTCCCAGGTCTTGCGTTCCCTGCAGGGCCTCTGTCCGGCCCAAAGGCGACTGTCCCCAGGCTGCAGCTCATTCCAGGGTATTGGGGAAAGCCTCGGTGGTAACTGTGATTGTTGTGGTTGTTTGTTTCTGTGTTTGTTTTAATTTGCTGCCAGCCTGTTTAAAGCCCTAGCAAATAGCACCCCTCAGGCCTGCCGACTCTCCAGGGCTGGGCACCTTAGCGGCGAGTAGGGAGCGTCTGCTGGCACCCTTTCCCCAGTCCTCCCTCTCAGCAGGCCCCATCAGCAGTTGCTGGGGCCCCCCCGCAGCCTGCCTTGCCCCAGGAGCTGCGGGAGGGGGACTGCGCCGTGCCGCCTTGGTAGGCACATGGCTGTGCTGGCACTCTAGGCTCTGGATCAAGAGCTCTGCCCACCCCAAAAGCCTGCCATGAAGCTTGTCTGTCAGGAAGACCCTCGAAGCCCCAAATGGGCACTGCCCACCCTGCCCCACACTGCCCAGGCGCCACCTGCTCAGGACTCCTTGGTGCCTGCCCACCAGCAACACTGCCTCCCTCGGCTTTCTCAGTTCTCAGATTCTTTTTATTTTTATTTTTTAGTTGGTTTTTTCCCTTTGCTTTTGTTTTGTCTTTTTTTTTTCCATAGTGAAAAAATCAGAAATCCATTGCCAATTGCAGCTTGAAGGTCTAACCCAGGGCTTCTCAACCTCAGCGTGATTAATGTTTTAAGCCACATGAGCCCTTGCTGTGGGAGCCATCCTGGGCGCAGCAGGTGTTAGCAGCTTCCCTGGGCTCTGTCACTTATGCCAGTTATCCCTTCCCAGACTTAACTGTCGCTGATGGCTCCCAAAATTGCCAGGTATCCCCTGGGGGGCAAGATCACCCCTGGTTGAGAACCACTGGTTTTCCCAGTGGCCTTGTGGAACGCAGCTGAACCTCATGGAACTGCTTTGGGCCTCTGCAGGCTGCATGGGACGGGGCCTCTGTTTGAGTTTGTGCAGTGTGGCAGGCCCTGCCCTGTCCCTTCCCTGGTAAAGCACTGAGAGGGCCAGGAGGCCCTATCCAGCACCTCTCAGGTAGTAGCAGTACTGTTGAAACTGAGGCCCTCATGGCCAGTCACACCTCTCTGGGTCCCAACAGTTGCCCATCCACTCCTGGCCAGAGCTTAGGGCTCAGACGGAGCCAAGCGCCGTGAGGGTGGCTGCTTTCTGTTTAGCGTTACTATTGCCACTGTCACTTGGGGATTCCGAGCTAAGGAGGACTCTAGGTGTTGAGTCCTCTCTGGGCCTGTAGTAATTAAATAAAAAAGAAAGAGACCCAGGAACAGCTCCCAGAAATCAGGGAGGTTGGGGTACGGCGAAGTGGGTGTTTGAGTCCAGGCAGCTGCCAAAGCTCCAGAACTGGGAGAGGCCACAGTGGCCTCCAGGTGAGACAGGTGAGTGCTGGCCACCTCCTGGGAACGTGCTAGGCTGGGCAGTGGGAGCGGCAGCATTATGCATTCTGCACTGGGTCGAGCAGAGTGACTCCCACCCCGCTCGTCATGGCCCCCAGCAGCAGTGTCTCCCCTGAGTGGTCGGCACGTCCCTGCTGCCTCAGATCTGGAATGGCACGTCCATCCAGGACAGAACGCACCATGGACACAGCCTCAGCCCAGCACAAGCCTGGGGGACTAGTGATGTCATGGCTGGAACCCCAGAGTGAGCCCATCCACAGATACCTCCAGGAGCCTCTGATGTTGAGAGCTACACAAAGGGGGCTGGGCTCTGGCCCCAGCTGCAGTGCATCGCCTGTGTCTGCCAGCTGAGACTCCCATCCAGTGTTCATTCCACAGATGCAGAGCCCTGCGAGCCTGTGATCAAGGACCTAGCAAGGACTAAGGAAACAGGGGTGACCAGGCCTTAACGTAGCCCCCATATCAGTCAGGTCATGGTGGAGACTGTCCAGAGGCCCTCAGTGGCCCTGCTACCCCTTCACAGCCAAGCTGGCCAGTACTGAGTCTGCACAGAGAGGACCTGCCTGCAGCAGTCACCACTCCAGGGGAGGCCTCCTCCATGTCCCGCCTCAGGCAGCCCACCTGTGAGGGCTGTGGCATCAGCAGGCCTTGCTAGAGGGTAGGCAGAGCAGTCCCTGCTGCCACGTGTGAAGAGCCTGGAGCCCAGAGAGGGGCTGTACTCGCTGTCCCCTCAGCCTCATCGCTCCCCAACCACACCAAGCGCAGCAGAGCGCGGCACAGCATCACGACCCGGTCGGGCTGCACAAGTTCACTTCCTGCTTAGCTTGCCCCGGGCACAGTACACCTGTCGGCCTCAGTTTCCCCAGCTGCCGTGAGAAATATTCAATGCCAAGAAAGCTTTCAGAATATGCGTGGCTCCAACAGCTGGCAGTGTGCATAGCTGTCGTTCTATTACAGTTCCTGAGCAAGGTCACCTGCCTGGCCCCCAGCATTGCCAAGGGTCGCGGGGTCAGGATCCTGGGTGGGGGCAGCCCTGCTCCTGGCATCCTGCCATGACTCTGAGGAAGCGACAAGGAGGTGAAGAGCCACGCTGGGAGCCTGTCCAGAGCACATCTCCAAGTCTGTGTGTGCTGGTGGATGTGCCTGTGAGCACCAGGCTCTGGGATTCAGGGCAGAGAACCCATGGGGTCAACTCTCCATCGGCTGATTTGAGACATTTAGAAGGTAGATTTTAAGACACTCAGCATTATTCCAAGACAGCCAAGTCAAGGCACTCCCTAAGTGTCAGCCCAAATTCGGCAGAAGGAGGACTGTGTTCAACTGCAGGTGGGGACACAGTGTAGGCAGCAACCCCAGCTCTCAGCCTGGCCAGGTCCTGTCAGGAGAAGCAGACCATCAGAAGGGCATGCAGGACAGTGCCAGGGAGTCCTCAGGGAGGCGGGAGAGTGCCCAGGCCTTGGAGGGCCTAAGAGGCCGATCTTAAAACCCCAAAGGGCTTTCAGCATTTCCAGCTGCTGCCACGGTGTCCTGATGTCTGATGGCCAGGGCCAGCCACGAGGGCATGGAGGAGGGAAGTCCTGTCCACTTTGCAGATGAGGAAACTGCTGTAGTGTCTGAGGAGCCAGCAGGCCACCATGCAGCCCAAGAGGCTCCTCTGGGAGTTGGACTCCAACTCTGCTTCACTGTTCTGGGCAGGAAGGGAACAAAGACCAGCCTGCCTTCTCGCTTGGGCAGGAAGATGAAAAGATGTGTTGTTCTTTGTTCCCCCCAGCTGGGAACAAGGCTCTCAGCAACTGGCAGAAAGCTCTTGCCCCCAATTTGTGGTGCAGCCCTGTCCCAAGGATGGTCTCTGAGGGCCACTTCACACAAATAGAGCCAAGCAAGGCTCTCCTCTGGACCTCAGGTGTGGGGGTTGACAGGCTAAACAAAGGGACTGGACTCCCCTGAGCCAGTGGCTGTACCCAGCACTAACGCCCTGTCCTAGGCACAGCCCAGCACACACAGATGACCACCGTGAGGCCCAGCATCTACAGACACACTCGTCACCCAGGGCTTGCTGGTGTCCCCGGCCTGACTTTGAGGAGCAACAGGGTTCACCCCAGAAGCTAGGGAAGGTGGACAGCACAGAGGCACATGACAATCTATCCTTTCTTCAGGGGTCCCGGCCTCACCTGGCCCTGGGTCCAGTTCAGAAGGCAGCATAGCTAAGTCGTCCAGCCTTAGAGGTGGGTGGGCAGGTCTGGGTGTGAACCCCACTCCCTGTGGGAATTGGGCTTTGGTGTCCTGTCATGACACAGTGCAGAACTCAGCTCACAGCCATGCTGCACAGATGGAAGCTGAGAGGAGGCCAAGCAGGGAAGGCCGTTCTCTGTCCCCCTTATCACTCCCAAGAGAGCTGGCCAAAGCACAGGCCCTCAGGAGGACACCTGCTATGCACCAGACCACGTCCTGCAGAAACCCCTGGACAGGTTCTCTAAAGGGAACATGGAGTCCAGGCCGGGCCCTGGGTCCAGAGCAAGACTCGACCTTCCTTTGAAAAAGCCAACACAGTGCCTGCTGTGTGCCCTGCCATGGGGACACAAAGAAGAGACCTCCTCCCTTAAGAATGCTTTGTGCCAGCACAGGGGCCCCAGCCTGTCTCCTGCCCTGGCCAGGCCACTGCACAAACCAAAACTCAGCCCCCAGAGGCAGCTAGGAGGACAGGGGACCTGAAGTTTAGTTTCCTCCTAACCATTAATTCCCACACTGTCAGTAAAGGCAAGGATATATATGTGTGCTGTGGCTGTCCATACACATATATATGGAATCCACTGGCAGACAGGGCCGCTGAGGACCAAGCACGCTGTGTGTGCTGTGGCTGCTGGACAGGCTGCCCTCACCCCCACCCCTGTTCACCTGAGCCGAGGCTCTCTCCTTCCTCTGGTCCAGGAGAAGGCGTATAAAGTTGGGCCTGGTTTTAATGTCTTTCTTTTCTTTTTTTTCTTTTTTCTTTTTTTTT
>CAUYQV010119267.1:0-10689 GCA_963574575.1 Galagoides demidoff
TCAGATGACTCAGTTGCCCGAGGAGGCATAATCAATAGTTACAGTTGAGTTACTAGGAATGGAATGGCAGAGCTGCAGGGTGCGGCCCTGTAAGCTAGAGGTTAAGGAATGCAGCAAACAGCTAGGAATGGGGTTTGGGCAACAAAATGGAGTTAGTCTGGCTCTCTCAATATCTAAGTGGTAACACATCTCTGGGTGTTAATCGGGCTAAAGCATCAATTTGAAGACCCAAAGCCCTTCCATCTGTTGCCAAAACACAAGCCTCAGGTGAGTTCTTACCTTCAGCTGCCTGCAAGAACCCTTCTCGGGTGTATCAGAACATTGGCACTAGAATGTTCATTGTAGCTCAATTCACAATTGTCAAGATATAGAATCAACCCAAGACCCCATCAACCCAGGAATAAATAAACTGTGTTGTGTGTATACTATGGAGTACTATTCAGCCTCAGAAAAAAGATGGAGACTTTATATCATTTGAATTAACCTGGATGGAGTTGGAGAACATTGTCCTTAGTAAAGATCACGAGGATGGAAAAGCAAGTATGCAAGTATCCAATGTGCTCAATACTGATATGAGACCAGGAGACAAGCAAACACACACACACATCCCCCAAAAAACAGAATTAAACTAAAGTGTGGCGGGGGAGGATCCGTGACTCTCAGCTAACAGCATAATGTAAGGTATTGTGCTGGGTGAGGGGCATGACTACAACTTGGACTCTATCTAACAAGCACAAACAGTGTAAAACCGTGTATCCTAACCATATGTACCCTCATGTTAATTTGCCATATTAAAAAAAAAACAAAGAATCTTTCTCAGGTCTTTCCCAATGCCAGTGCTATGTGACCTTAAGAAATTCACAAGGTAATTGAGAACAGAAACATGCAACTGAAACCAGCTTATTACAAGCCCAGGAGGGGGGAAAAAAACAAACAGCAAATTCCAGCCTAAGAGAAATTCAACTCAAATGTAGTTAACTCTGCCAGGCAGCGATTGCCTGGTCAATTGCAATCTTCCTGGCATCTGTTGCCCGGGTCAGTCTGGATGCAATTTTTGTGAAGCTTTTTAAGGGCATCTTTAGCATCACAGTCTTTGTATGACTAAAACAGAAAAAGGCTATGTCCTGGTTCTGTGGACACCCCAGCCTGGGGTAGTTTACTGGTGTCTTTGCAGGTTTGCTCCGATTTTTCACTTTCTCTATTGATTACAAAACCTCAGCTGGAGGCTGCTGAATGCAAACCTACAGCTAAACCCAAAATGAAAGGAAAGACAGCCAGGAGATGGGGTGAGTGCTAGAAAGAACTGCCTCTGGACTTGGGCAGCCTTTTAGCCATGTTTTTAGCCATGTTTCTTGCCAGCTGAGGCCAGTGTCACATCGTGTGCATGCTCTAGCCCAGGAGTCCTCAAACATTTTAAACAGGGGGCCAGTTCGCTGTCCCTCAGACGGTTGGAGGGCCAGACTGAGGGCCCCGGGATGAGTCGGCTGCTAAGCAGGACATGCAGCAGCAGCAAAAACATCCGGTGGACCAGATAAATGTCCTAGGCAGGCTGCATGTGGCCCGCAGGCCGTAGTTTGAGGACGCCTGTTCTAGCCCTCCTGCCCTTCCAGTCGACACTGGGTCTCCACCCCGACACACCACTCCTGGGCTCAGGCCACAGGGCAGGACATGCGGTAGATGCCTGGAGGGACAACACAAAGCCCCAAAGAAATCCCTATGTTCAAAAGCCTCTCCCAAGCCACAGCCTACTTGGGGGCACTTCATCTACTAGCCCCGAGTCTTACTGAGTAGAATTAGCCTTATAAAGTGAACATGAGACCTAACAAGAAGCTGGAGAGCCATTCGTTCATTCAGTAAATATTTAAGGAGCATCCACTATGGGACACGCCCTATTCCAACAGCAGATGGGTGGCAGATTCGGTGGTTGAAGCATGGGTAAGTTCTGTCCTGATGATTCCTCTTGTTTCCAATATGAGACCAGGGGATCAGCTAAGAATGATGGCTCCAAAGTTAAGTAGAGCAAGATCTCTGTCCTCACAGGAGTATGTATGTGCATGAAGCAAACCTGCAAACTGAGGCATTCACAGGTCTCACACGGGGGAGGGTGCGTGAAAAGGAGAGGAGGCCATTCCAGGGATCAGAAAGGCTTTATTAGAAAAGGTCAGAGAAAGAGCAGAGTGGAGTCTGACTAGGAGACAGCTCAGCTCACACAGTTTCAGGGGCTCTTATCGTCCCTTATCAGTAGGGTTGACTGTGGGAGTGGTGCTTCCCAGGGGGAGTCATCCCTTCTGCAGAAGAACTAATTCTTGCACTCAGAGCAAATCTATGACTAGCTGGGGACAGAATAAAAGTTACTGTTCCATTGTTTACCAGGAACGCTGGCCTTGAAGCATCCCAGGGGGTGGGCAGGGGGTTGGCTGTGATCACTCAGTGTGGTTTCTGGCCTGCTTTTTCCCTACCAGCTGTTTCCCCAAATGGCTACACTCTTGTCAGGGCCACCTGGATTTCTTTCCCACACAGATAGTCTCCCTGTTGCAATAGGCAATGCCCAGAGCTACAGAGGTGAGCACAGGGTGCAGAGGGCAGCCCAGGGGTAACGACACTGGAGTCAAAGCTGAGTGGGAGTGGGCTGTGTGGGGCTTGGTGTTCTTGAGGGATGCACTTACTGAGGCTGGGATGACACAGCTCCAGACATCAGTCTGTGCCCTGGTGGGAGTCATGTTCCCATGAAAGTGAGAGACACAGGGCTGCCACTAACGGCGCAAATCCTGGGCTGCAAAGCCACCTGCAGGGGGGCTGGGCTAAAGCCGGATTGGGGCTCTGGGCTGGCTCTGTGTCCAGAAGGCCTTGTCTGCTCCAAATGGAGCATGTTTCTCCTTTATCCACCCAGAGAAAACGTTTTAATCTGCATAAAGTTGCCTGATGGGCCAGAAGAACCCAGTTACAGGTTATTAACCCTTCAGGATACTTCAGGGTCCTTACGTGTTACAGTTTTGGTGAGAACTGCAGAAAAAAAATTACTAGGCGAGTTTAACCAAGATAGCAAAGGTCTACAGGGAGCCCACTCGATCCTGGGCTCGGTGTTCAGAGCAGGGGAAGCTGTGTTCTGAGTTGGGAATGGGAAGACGCCCTGGCTTCCATTGAGATTGGAGCCTGAGCCAAACTCTCTTGGCCCCTGTCTGGTCCTTATCCCTGAGGCTGAGAGGTCAAGAGCCAAGAGGGAACACAAGCCTGCAGGCCAAGTGGTTCAGGCTCAAAGCAGCAATGCAAGGTCACCCATTCTTCACTTGGCCATTGAAGTGTACCTCACACGGACCTGGTGATGGGTGCAGGAGCCGGGAGCTCCACGGCCACCAGATTAGTCGACTGAGGAGATCAGCATCCTGTTGCAAACATCCCCAGGGAGTCGGCACGTGGTCGGTGCTCAGTGAATGTGTGAATGAGAGAGTGAGTAAATGGAGCAGATCACAAATGGTCCCCAAAGAGAAGGCCAGAACATCGGCAGGATAGACTAGAACAGTGGTTCTTAACCTTCCTAATGCCACAACCCTTTAATATAGTTCAACGGGGTCGTGACCCACAGGTTGAGAACCACTGGACTGGAAGGAAGGAATGCCCCTGTGGAGGTGAGGGCACTGGGAACTGTGACTCAGGGCAGGAAGTTTAAGGCTTCAGAAATTCTGCAGGGCTGTTTTTATCACCATTATTATTACCCTCACATCTTCCCTCAGGTGGTATTTCTTGGAAAGCAGTTATTACACTGATAGCCAGAAAATAATTAAGTTGTTTAGAGCTGGAGTTTGTTCTCTGACTAATTAGGCTTTACATATCTAGCTGTTCACAGGACATTAGTCTGATATTGCACTGCGCACATTACCACATCGTGTCCCTTAGGCAGCACGAGACAGGCGTTAGTACCCACTCAGGAACATTTTATCATGTGTGCTGAGAAGCTTCCAAGACAAGTGAACTCGAGACACATGACACCCCATGAAACAAACCCTCCTCGACTTTTATTTTGAATGTTTTTGAGTTCCCAATTAAAATGATAATGTAGCATTCTTCTTCCCAACACATAAATCTTGACAAGCAACCTATGAGGACACCATCTATTTATTTATCTGCATGTGATATGCTAGAAAAAAAGATGAATATGGTATGTACAGTGTGGCAGTTCAAAGTAAATAGGTTTTATAGTTCCAGCTGGGAAATACCCTTCAGCTGAAATCCTGGGATAGTCCTGAAAACTTTAAATGTTAGTTTGTCAATGTCATTAAGAGTCTTTGAGAATTATATTTATTTAGACTGCTGATAGTCACCAGATAATATGCAAGAGTAATGATAGCTCTTTAAGGAAAAAACAAACCAAAGGCACTGTACACTTTCAAATGTCAAGCGTATAGTCTAAAATAAAATAATCCCTACATAAACTTGTGAACAAGTGACATGTACCTTCAGAGCACGTTGAGACAGGCTACTTTCCTGTCTCTGTTGGTAAAGAAGGTGAATGTGTGGGTTGTATTAGCAACTTCCCTCTCCACTTGAACATTGCCGTGGCTTCCTTGGTGGAGAAGGCCCAGAGTTAGACCCTGGAAGGCTGCACAAATGCTCTCCCCTGTCTACAGCCCAACACTCCCCTTGCTTTAAAGCAAGAATATTGATTTCTAATTTTTAAATTCATCAAATTTTCCATTTTTCTTATTTCTCTTTAAAAATGATTTGGATGATTTCTATCATTGGTTGAAGTTACCAAAAAAATTTGAATAACTGAATAATAGCATACTTTATAAAATATGATGAATCATCACCAGAAACTGCTTGTAATATTTTCCAACTAAAGGTCTGAAATTGTTTGTTTTTTTTTTTGAAACAGAGTCTGAAGCTCTCACCCTGGATAGAGTGCTGTGGTGTCACAGCTCATAGTAACCTCAAACTCTTGGGTTAAGTGATTCACTTGCCTCAGTCTCCCAAGTAGCTGAGACTACAGGCGCCCACCACAATGCCCAGCTATTTTTTGGTTGCAGTTGTCATTGTTGTTCAGTATGCCCGGGCTGAATTTGAACCAGTTTTGTTTACTTTGGAGTCTATAAGTATATGTAGCTGGTGCCCTAGCAGCTGAGCTACAGGTGCTAAGCCTAAAGGTCTGAAATTAAAGAAATTTCCTTAGGGCTCAGCACCTGTAGCTCAGTGAATAGGGTGCCGGCCACATATACCGAAGCTGGTGGGCTCCAGCCTGGCCTGGGCCTGCTAAACAACGACAATAGCAATCAAAAAATAGCCAGGCGTTATGGCAGGCACCTGCAGTCCCAACTACTTGGGAGGCTTAGGCAAGATATTAGCTTAAACCCAAGATTTTGAGGTGGTTGGTAGCTGTGACACCAGGGTACTCTACCGAGGGCAAAATAATGAGACTGTCTCAAAAAAATAAAAAAGATTTAAAAAAAACAGCAGTGCAGAGAGGGCCCAGCAGAGTGGCTGGGTTGTGTCCCCTCCCACCCTTCATTTGCATTATTTACGTCTTTGAAATCTAACAAGTGGCTATACATTTCTGAAGAGCAAGATTTACTTCTCAAATGTCAGAACTGTCATTAGAAAATAGATTTGGGATGTAGCAATCATAATACAGTAGTTCGAGTTGGCAGAATCTTGCCTTCTTATTTAAAAAAAAAAAACCGTTTCTGAAATACAAGCTAACACAACAATGTAGAACGCTGTGTAAACATGGTGTACTAAACTCTGGGTAACTGGATCTCTTGGCTGCCTGCAGAGAACAGAAACTGGCCTCGGAGCCACTCAGTGCCTCGCTAATCTGTGTGCTGCAGATAAACCCGAGTCACGGGGCAGCTGGCATTCTCTAACTCTCACAGGAAAGGCTGGGGCTCCACAGGCTAGAATCCCACACAGGGACCAGGTGGGAAGGAATCACCAGACAGGAGAAGAGGAAGAGAAGGGGCAGGTATTCAGCACTTAGCTGTGCCAGAAGTGCTAAACACTTCGTCCCGTTTATCTCTCACAGGAGGCTAGGTTTTATTGTTCTTGATTTACAGATTGGAGAACGTTAGCTAGGAAAAGCTGAATGAGATGCCCAAAACTACTCGTGAAGCTGAGTGAGCACCCAGGTCTGACTGATCACTCCAGACTCTGCACTCAGAGTCAAGGCTGCGCTTCAGGTTTCCCAACTCTGCTCCAGAGTGTAGCCTATTTGGCCATCCCGTGTCAACAGAGAAGAGAAATCTGCAAATTTGGAGTTAGTGAGTGTTTTCCTTAGGGTCAGGCTTTGCATTAAACAGCCAAGTTAAAAAGAGAAATAAAGCTGGATCCCTCCAGAGACCAAGAGACTGAACAACTCTTCTCTGTCACAGCTGGGAACCTCTGAATGAGCCTGAGGCTTCTCCCTGTGGCTGTAACGATGGTCCAGGAGCCCTGATGTCAGCTGCCTGGGACAAGTGCCTTATTTGTACCAGGTATTGTCAGGTCCTTTATAGACTCCAAAGTAAACAAAACAAGCATACTGGTGTACTCTACCTAACAAACGCAAACACTGTAACCCAGTTGTTTGTACCCTCATATTAATCTGAAATTTAAAAAAGGGGGGGGAAACCAAGTATACCCAAAAATTGAACCAAAGGACTATTGGGAATTTGCTGCAGTGTAATAGGAACATTCTTTTTAAAGCGAGAGTCTGATAAAGGCCCTCACATCTGAACAACAGCATCTGGACAATGAACAGTCTCAACTGGGCAACACCAAGCCTGCTTCCCAGTGTGGCCGCCGGGGAAAGCCAGACCCCAACCAGAGGGCTGATGAAAAGCTTTTCATCCACATATTACAGAGGAAAGAAAACAGCTTCTGGTGTTAGGGCCCCATCTCTGTTTGAGACAGCGGATTTGGCTGATACAAGACAGCATATTTATCAATGATTTCTGCAGTTTTCTGCCAGCTACTCTTAAGGCTCTGATTTCAAGGGAAGAAATAATTTTACCTTTTCAATTTTGTTTATTCAACCAGACTAAGCCAAGGAATTAACAGGCAACCTGATATTTACATTTTAACTGCTGGCTATGCTAACAATCACCCCATTGTTTTCTAGAGCTACTGTGACTGCTTGGTTTCTAATCAATATTCTTCTCTAGCACTGTTTTCTCTGCCCATCTACTGAGAGGCATGTTGGTGTCTCACAAGAAGATTCTGGTGCCTCCAAGTCACCAATGGCAGGCCCAAGATGTACATTTCTGAAGCTTTGAAAGACAGTTTGATGTTTCGATGGTTTCCTCTGATTGCAAGGTAGAGATGTGGTTGGGAAAGTGGAGTTGATAGAGGTTTAACACATTACCCAGGACACTCATGCCCATGGGAAGGGACAGCCTTGCTGGGTGGGGCCACTAAACAGATGGATTTCCCTGAAGGGTCACCAAGAGCCTCAGCAATAAGAAATGTCCTGTAGACAACAAGAAATGCTGGGTAGAGCAGGCCACTCAGAGCGATAGCATTCCTGCGGGGGCCAGGTCCTCTCCTTCTTGGGCCCCACCTGGCCAAGCCACTTCCTGGCAGCCCTCCTGTGTGGCAGCTGCCCAGCCACTGACAGCTGGGGGCTTAGCCAGCTGCCACCTATTCCTGCTATGTCCCGAGGTAACAAGGACAGCAATGTCTCAGGGCTTGGTGCCAATGCAGGCTGAACAAGGAGAGAACGGGCCAGAATGTGTGAGAAGGCAAACACCTCCCTGAAACTCCTAGATTCTGTTGGCATGTCCTGAGCACCAACGGGCTGGTTGTGCTGTAGCTGAGTCATTTGTTGAGCTCATAGATTCTTGTCTTACCTGACCCAACCTGTCAGATCTTAGGCAACCCATGGATGTGATGCCACTCATTGAAATAACTATTTATTAATGTTCTTCCTTGTACCAATCCCTGTACTGGGCTGGGGACACAGAGGAACAAGAAACAGTCCTTGTCCTGAAGAGTACTCTAGTTAGAGAAAGAGGCAAGTGAACAACACAGTATAACAGCAGATGGGGCGAGAAAGAAGTACTTAGAACCAGAGGAGACTGCTCACTGGACCTCACAGATGCCTGAGCAACAGTGGTGAGGCTGCTATCTGGCAGAGTAGATAGCCATGGCTTTCCTGGGATGAGACATAGGCCAGTTGTGCTTTAATGTGAATCCTGGGCCTGTTAGTCAGGTTCTCCGGAGAAAAAGAACATATTAGATTTCTAGAAAGAGATTTATTATAAGGTATTGGCTCATGTAGTTATTGAGGCTGAGAAGTCCCACGATCTGCCATCAGCAAGCTGGAGATGCAGAAAAGCTGGTGGGTCACAGGCCTGAGAACCAGGTGTGCCAAGAGCAGAAGAAGATCAGTGTCCCAGCTCAACAGCTAGGCAGCATTAATTCTAGCTTCTTCCACCCTTTTGCCCTATCCCAGCTCTCAATTAACCTCTAAGGGTACAAACAGAGACTTTCCAGCAAGACAAACCAAGTAAGTGCTGGTGGGAATGCAAGCTAATACGACCTTTTTGGAAAGAAGTTTGGAGAATACTCAAGGAACTAAAAGTAGATCTACCATTCAATCCTGCAATTCCTCTACTAGGCATATACCCAGATGATAAAAACTCATTTTACAACAATGACATTTGCACCAGAATGTTTATTGCAGCCCAATTCATAATTGCCAAGATATGGAAACAGCCCAAGTGCCCATCGACCCATGAATGGATTAACAAATTGTGGTATATGTACACCATGGAATACTATACAGCCATTAAGAAAGATGGAGACTTCACATCTTTTATGTTTACCTAGATGGAGCTGGAACATATTCTTCTTAGTAAAGTATCTCAAGAATGAGAAAAAAAGTATCCAATATACTCAATACTACTATGAAATCAGTATATAATCACATACACATTCATATGAATGGCAAAACATAACTATAGTCCAGAAAGTAGAAGGGAAGAGAGAGAGAGGGGAGGGGAGGAGGTAAGTGGGAGGAGGAAGGGCATTTGGGGGAACCTCACCTAATGCGCATGATGCAATGGTATGTTACAAAACTGTTAAGAAAAGAATATAATTGTCTTACCACAACAAATAAGTAAGTGAGATGATGGATGTGTTAATCAGTACAATGTAAGCATTTCACATTGTATATCAAATCACTACACTGAACCCCATAAATGCATCAATGTACACAGTTATGATTTAATAAGGAAAGCAAAAATAAGATGAATAATGAAAATAAGTAATTCACAGGGCTGACAATGAGGAAGAAAAAACATAATAAAAAGTATTCACTTAATCATCATTGTCAACAAACTTATGTAATACATATTTTTATCTGTCCACAAATAAAATAAAAACAAGAAGCTTTAAAGAAATTATAGAAAAATACAAACCAAGTCAGGCAACTACCTAAAAGTAGCCAATCAAATGTTTTCTTTGCCTTATGTCTGCTTTCCCTGTAAAAGCCTTCCCCTCACAGTCCTTCAGTGAAGCCCCTGCCAACTTTCTGTTTGGCATTGGCTCAGATAAACTCTTAAAACTGATTGTGACTCAGTTTCTCTAACACTGACCTTGCATGACATTCAACATCTTGGCCTCTGCTCTCTTCTACAATGGAAAAGTTGAACACAATAATCCTCTAATCTCTTTCAGCTAGAAGTGTTAGGTATTCATAAAATATTTTGTCTGTCTGATATATACAAATAATGTGGACAACTGTGTGGCCGCAGTGGGTCTGAGAGGGTCACAGGATCGCTCTGAGACCGGAACCTCATGAAACGCTTTCTCACATGAAAGACCTTTAATCCACCAAAGATCCTATGGGGAAGGTGCTGTCTGTCATAGAATCTTTCATTTTCAAATGAAAAAAGAGAGACCTGGAAAGCTCAGTTCACTTGCCCAAGTTCACACAGCCCTTGAGTAGCAAAGCTGAGAATGGGGCTGGTTGGAACCTAGAACTGTTACTTCACCCAGCTTCCCCAGGCTCACTGCAAAAGCTACTGAAGGGTGCGGGGAGTCTGCCAAGATGCGGCCCAATAGGAAACTGCACTCTCAAAGGCGGAGAGGAGAAAGTAGGAAGGCTGTGAGAGAATAGGTTACCTGGAAACATTTCCCGGGAGCTCAAAGGAGAAACTGGAGAAAAGATGAAATGTGGGATACTAGAGCACTAGAATGCATGAAGTAGGATTCCAGGAGGAGGGATCAATGGGGCTGGTCCAGGTCTCAATGCACTGCTGACTGGTAAAATTGCTGTCAACAATGTGTTAAGATGTTAGAGGTGCTAAGTGATTCCATACTATAAGCAGCTGAGAGATGAGGAGGGGAGAAAGAATAAAATAGGCTGACAACTGAGAATGGAGACTGGGAGAAATGAATTAGGGAACAGCTGCTGTGTTAAGACATCGTTAACTGTGTGTGGAACAGAACAGAGAGCCAACAGATGAATCCAACTACTTACCGGTACCTGATCTTTGACAAGCCAATTAAAAACATTGAGTGGGGAAAAGATTCCCTATTTAACAAATGGTGCTGGGCAAACTGGTTGGCAACCCGTAGAAGACTGAAACTGGACCCACACCTTTCACCATTAACTAAGTTAGACTCTCACTGGATTAAAGACTTAAACTTAAGACATGAAACCATAAAAATACTAGAATAAAGTGGAGGGAAAACACTTGAAGAAATCGGCCTGGG
>CAUYQV010119275.1:0-10587 GCA_963574575.1 Galagoides demidoff
ATGGAAAATATATTTAATTTGGGCTTAGCACCTGTGGCTCAATCGGCTAAGGCGCCAGCCACGTACATCTAAGGTGGTGGGTTCAAATCCCCAGCCCAGGCCCGCCAAACAACAATGATGGCTGCAACCAAAAAATGGCCGAGCGTTGTGGCTGGCACCTATGGTCCCAGCTACTTGGGAGGCTGAGGCAGGAGACTCGCTTGAGCCCAGGAGTTGGAGGTTGCTATGAGCTGTGATGCCATGGCACTCAACCCAGGGGGATAGCTTGAGGTTCCGTCTCAAAAAAAAAAAAAAAAAAAGAAAATATATTTAATTTGGGAAAAACTGGTTGCCACTGAGGAGAGCAATAGAAATTCTCCTTTGGTACCTTTTCAATTGTGATATAAACACAAAGCTGGGGTTATCTCCCTACCAAACTTCAGGCTATACTACAAGGCCATAGTGATCAAAACAGCATGGTACTGGCGCAAACATAGAGACATTGACATCTGGGTCTGAATAGAAAACCATGAGATAAAACTAACATCTTACAGCCATCTGGTCTTTGATAGACCAAACAAGAACTTCCACTGGGGAAAAGAATCCCTATTCAACAAATGGTGGACCTGTATCTCTCACCACTTACAAAAATTGATTCAAGCTAGATAAAAGATTTAAATCTAAGGCATGAAACAATAAAAATCCTCGAAGAAAGTGTGAGGAAAACACTTGAAGATATTGGCCCGGGGAAAAAATTTTATGACGAAGACTTCTGTGGCAATTGCAACAACAAAAATAAACAAATAGGACTTAATTATACTGCCTCTGTACAGCTAAGGAAACAAAGTAAACAGACAACCTTCAGAATGGGAAAAGATATTTGCACCTGAGATGAAGAAGACAAAACGCACCAGCTCTAGAGGCAGGGAGGCCCCAGGTAGAGGGCATGAGGGCAAGGCGCTGTCTGGCCACATCTGCTCTGGTGACGGGGGGCAGTGTAGAAGCAGAAGAGGGCCTAAGAGCCGAGGCGGAGACGGGCAGTCTGACTCAGGCCTCCAGAGCCCCTCCATCCTCACTCGAAAGAGCTCTCCCCTGCTGTACAGTTCTCCAGACTCGACTCAGAGGGCCTCAACATCATTTCCGAAACTCAGACCCATCCTCCATAACAAATACTTCCTGCCTTGGTGGATTCTCAAAGGCACGTGCCATCGGCCACTGAATGCACCAGATGTTTTTAAGAAACAAGAGTCATTCTGAGCTAAGTCTGCCACGTGGGCGTGATCAGGCTGTGGGATGCTGTTTTGGGTCAACAATGAGGAGTGATTGTAAAGCCAGGTGTCTGGGTGTCATCAGCTGACTCTGATGCCAGTGCCCATAAGGAGTTTAAGAGACACTCTGAGTCACAGCAATAAGTGTGAAGGACGAGCCATTCAAATGTAGAGGATGACAACGTAGACAGACTGGCCCTGAGCCCATGTTAGGGAAAAGTAAAGGACCCCGTCTGTCCTCATAGAGCAAATATCCGAGCCCATTCCCTGCCAGTCCTTCCTTGGGTTCATCCAGGGTTCTCTGGTGCTTCCTAGTATCTTAGAGGAAACCTAGAGGCCAAGTCCATCCCCTCACTGGGACAACAGCCCAGAGTGCCCTGTGGCAGACGCTATCCAGGGTGGCTGCCCACCCCACCTACCCCACCCCCCAATGCCTTGACTGGTGGAAGGAAAGAGCCCTCTTGCAAGCATAAGCTCTGGTCGGAGTCCAGAGACAAAAGGAGCCTGGCCAAGGCCCCAGCTCCATCAGCAGAACCCTGAGGACCCTGGGAGCCAAAGAGCTGAAACCATCATTTTCATTTCATTCTGTTCAGCTGCCAGCCACCTCCCGGGTGCAAACTGGCCCCAGTACTAGGTCTCTCTTTACTTCCCAAACCTAGAACTACCTTCTTCCCACCTAATGTTCGGCAACCTCAAGGGTGAGGGACTGAACTTCTCTAAATTCTCAAAAACCAAGAGTCTGGTTCTCTTCTCTGGATCATTTGACTGGTTTCTCTGCATCTTTTTTTTCTAAGGAAAGTAAGCCACTCTCAGAATTCACACGGGGGTTTCCCATCCCTGCAAAGACTAGGAGATAGCCAAGAAATTTTTCACTGAAAGGGGAGAACCACACATTTAATTCCCAATAGTCCATCCCTTTAGAGGGCCCCACCCCGGTGCTCCTGGCCTTCATTTCAAGAGCACTTTCTGTGCACTAAGTGCCACCCATGAAATCTCACTTGGCCCTTCCAGTGGTCTGATGAAGTGAGTACTTTATTAGTCCATTGAACTAACGAGGAAACAGCTTTAGAGAAGTTAAGAAACTTGCCCGAGTTCCCACAATTAGCAAGTTGAGATGTTTATGAATTACCTCGTACACAGATAGTACTTCATAATTTTCCGAGACGTTTCATTAGGCCACTGTCTTAGTCTTGTTTGTGCTGCTACAACAGAATACCTGAGACTGGGGAACATATAAAGAGCAGAAATTTATTTCTTATAGTTCTGGAAGCTGGAAAGTCCCAGGTCAAGGGACCCACATCTGGTGAAGGAGGGCCTTCATGCTATGTCATTGTCATCCCATGGCAGAAAGACAAGGAGGGGGGCGAGAGAGAGTAAGAGATCAAGCTTGCAGCCCCAAGCCCTTTTATAATGGGCATCAATCCATTCATAAGGATGTTGCCCTCATGACCTAAGCACCTCCCAACACTGCTGCTTTGGGGATTAAGTTTCTAGCACATGCTTTTGAAGGGACACGTTCAAACCATAGCCGCCATTTAATCTTCACCAATTCTATGAAATAACTTATCATTGTTACTTTTATTCCCACTTTATAGATGATAACAGTGAGGCTCTGAGGTCATTAATGACTTTTATAATCACTTAGCCAGGTAGTGATGGGCGGTGACAGGGCAAGAGCTTAAGCCCTGGTTCCTGACTCCAGAGTCTGGGTCTCGCTTTGTTATTTCTCCGATACCACCCAGTGGCCTGGCATTGGATCCTGTGATTGGTTGGATACTGTCCCCCCCACTCCTAAATGTGTCCAAGTCCTATCCCCGGATTCTTGTGAATGTGACCTCATTTGGAAATAGGTTTGAGATGAGATTGAAGGAAACCAAAATATTTTGCCCCAAAATATGCTGTTTTGACATATTTTGAGATGACTATTCAGGGAGCTTGCAAATAGAGGGAGCCCTGCAAAGCTGTCTTTGTGGGGTAGATTTGCATCTCCAGAGAATCTGCACGGAGGTAGCCTGGCTTTCTCTGAGGCCATCTCTTGTCTGGATCCAAGAAAGATTAACTGAGAGTCTAACATCTTTAAAGATCTGAAAGACAATTTCACCATCTATTCTCTCTGAGGGCTGCTATATGTGCAGTTGGGTCTACACAACAAGACGACCTTTGCTAGCCAGGCCTCTCTCCTCTGTCCCTCCCTCCCACAACCTACCTAATTATCATAACCTGATCTATCACCATAACCTGCTTTTGGCCACACTCTGAGCCCCTGTTCTTTCTGTAATCTCAAGAAGGCATAAAAACATCAACCATATGCTCATTTCTTTGAGTTCTTATGTTGAGTGAGACTCCCATGCACGTTAATAATTTGTCTGCCCTTTCTCCTTTTAATCTGCCTTTTGTTGATTTTTCAACAAGCCTTCAGAGAGTGGAGGGGAAGTTTTCCCTGTCCCCAACAAGATCATCCTGGCTTTAGGATAATCCCTAAATCCAATGATGAGGCTCAGAAAACAGTACCCCAAAATGAAGGAATAAAGAGAAAAAGTTCTTGTCTGATCTTTTCCTGTCCTCCTGCCTCCAGTCCCATAGAAATTGGAATTCTAGCCATAGACATTGGAATTCCTCTTCCCTGGGGTGAGTCATAAAAGCCAGAACACTTTTTCCCAAAAGTCAGCCATAAATCCTAAAATTTTTCTGTATTAAAAACTAGCCATAAAGAAATTACCTGACCTATCTTGCTTAACTGTTAAGGTATAGACTCCCATTCCAGAGAGGGCCTGCCCCATGCCCAGAAGGAAGGAATGCTTCTCAGAGAGCCAGAAAGACCCTGGACACACAGGCCCTGCTGGGTTTCCCACTCGGTCTACTAGCATCCAATCATACTCTTTTTAACCAGTTGTATTTCTACGTGGCTGTTTATATTCTGTTGAACCTAAGCATAAGAATGGACAACTTCTGTATTTTGCAGTCTTCATTCTAAAAGCTCCCATGTATGTATGTTAAATAAATTTGTATGCCGTTTTCTCCAACTGATTGATTTGCCTCATGCCAGTGATTTTTTTTCAGTAAACCTTTATGGGACTGAGGACCTTGTTCCCTACACCAATGACTGATATCCTTACAAGAGAAAGGAGGGGAGATACTAAGACAGATGGACACAGAAGAGAATGAGATATGAGGACAGATGCAGAGATGCAAATTGTGCTGTGTCAACAGGAAAAAAAAAACTTTGAATTCTGAAAAATAACTTTAAAAGGTTTACTCTGAGCTAGATGTGTGACCATAGCTTAGGGAGCCACACCCAAAAAGTCTTGAGCAAGTGGTCCCACGGCAATCAGAGTATAGTAGATTTTATATACTTTAGGGAACCAGGAATTGCAGGTAAAATCATAAATTAATACACTAAAGGTGTACTTTGGTCTGGCCTGAAAAGGTGGGACATCTTGAAATGGGGGAGGGGAATAGGTAGTTTATGGGTAACTGGTGAGTTCAAAGATTCTTTGATTTGTAATTAGTTGAAGAAATAAAGCTTCCTCTAAAGGCTTGGAATATTTTAAGTTACAATAAAGAAGTCTGTTCTCAGGGGTGCTCTGAGACAGAAGAGGAGGAACTGGTTATAGACTGAGTATGAAGATCTTTTCTGCCTTCAGACCCCAAGCCCAGTTCCATGAACTCCCTAACTTTCTAGGGCCAAAGGAGCCTCAGTCTCCAGTCCTGGTTGGCCGGGCGGTGCCCAAGCACCAGCAGAACACGAGGAATCCTGCCCAGGCTGGGGGTGGAAGTTGTGGGGAGGGGACTGGGCTAAAAGAGGAACTTGCTAGGATGCGGGAGAGACAGGGAGAGGAACTTCCCCACGTCCTTCTGGATTTGTGGAAGCAAGAGAAACCCCCTCCCCGGCACAGTGTTCCTTCCATGGGAATATGCCTGAGCCTTTGATAGCTCTGAGCAGCCTCTCCAGCCTTACCCCAGGGCTCAGGGCAAGACGCAGGGCAGTCGCAGCCAGCAGGGTGGCCGCAGATCCTCTTCCTCTCCAGGCCTGTGCTGGGGAGAGGTTGCACTGAAGTTGGTGCTGGGCTCTGGAGTTAATAAATGTTGACATTTGGAGAGCGGGAGCTGTCGAGGTGTTTTATTAGTGTAAATGTGATGTGGGCAGGATTACTGACTCCCCAAATTGTTCTCTGGAATGGAGCAAGTAAAGGCAAACTGGTTCTCCTCCACTCAACTTAGGATTTGATTAAAAGCTCCTTCCGTGAGATGAAGATAAAACTGAATTAATAGCTCATGGTGACTGTCCCCACCGTGGGGAGAAGGAAAGGAGGGAACAAGGAGGGAGCACTTGTCCTCTCTGCCCTGCCTGCTTGGCTTCCCTTCCTGGGAACTGGGAGTCCCCCATCTTAATACCCCCAAACTTCTTTCCACAGTCCTCCCCTCCCCTGACCAGAGTTCCAGAAGCTTCTTCAGAGAAGAAGGGTCTCAGGAGGCCTGGCCAGCTTGCAATTCTCTTTCTCCTCTGCCCCCGAGGGAGTCCCACCCCCTGTGCATGTGGGCATCACACAGCCCACCACAGAAAACCAGGGAACTTAATACTGTTTTAGCTTTTTAATAGAAAATTTTAGAAACAGGGATAACAAACCCACATATACCCCTCACCCACCTTCAAAAATTATCAACATTTCGCTAATCTTGTTTCATCAATTCTCCTCCACGCACTTTTTTCCTGAAGATTTTAAGCAAATCGCAGACATCATTTCATTTTGCCTGTAAATACTTCACCACCCATCTCTGACAGATGAGAACTTCTTTTCTCTTAACCTAATTACAATCCCATTAACACACCTAACAAAATGAGTAAGTGTCCTTCCTTTCATGTCATAATCTACGGATGTCTGAATTTCCCCAGTGGCCTCAAAATGACTCTTTACACTTGGATTGTTCAGATCAGGATCCAAACAAGGCCTGTCTGTTGCATTTGGTTGGTGTCTCCTAAATCTTTGAGTCCTCAGCCTCCTTCACCCCGTCCCTCCTGTCCACCACCGCCTCCCACAGGCAGGTCACTTGTCCTGGGAATGTCCCACATTCTAACTGACAGAGTCCATCCCCGTGGTGTTATTTAACATCCTCTGCAATCCCTCTAAATATCTTTTCAAAGGTACAAAATGGTCATATCGCTCCCCTGCCTAAAACCTTTCTGTGGCTTCCTATTTCACTGAAAAGAAAACCCACATCCTTTTCTTGGCCTGCAAGGACTTGTCTGTATGACTTGTTCCCTAATCCCCTCTCGAACTGCACCTCCCACCTCTCTGTCTCTTTCTGGTCCACTCAGCTTTGCTGTAGTCCCTTTAGTCTCATTTTTCTGCCTCAGAGCCTTTGCAAACAGAGGAGGTTCCTTCTCCTGGGACACCCTTCCTCACCTCTGCCCCTGGCCACCAGCCGGCTCTTCCTCATCACCAGATCTCATCCTGATGTCCCCTCCCCAGACCTGCCCTGCCTCCCTACCTAAGCACATTCCTTTCCCCAATTGTTTTCTGGCACAGTCTCTTTCTTGTGCCCGTTGCACTTCTCAAATCGTGCAGTTATCTTTGTCTATTATTTTCTTTTTTCGGTGTCTGACTGCTTTCTCCCTCCTCCACCCCACAGAATGTAGGTTTTAGAAGGACAGTCACTGGGGCTGTCTGGCATCTCCCGGGCCTAAAGCAGGGCTTGGAACATAATAGGTGCTCAGGTGTTTGTTGGTTAATAAAATAAACAGAAGGGAGGAAGGGAGAAGAAGAGGTCCACCTTTTAAAGGGTTCACAATCTGGTTGGGGAGGCAGGAAACAAAGCAAATATAAGACCTTTCAATCAACCAATTAACCAATCAGTTAATATCTATTAAGCACCAACTAACAACCTTCACGCTTTTGCAGGCACAGAGGAGATACCTTAGGTGTCAGCAGGACTAAGTTAAAGGATGAACTGGAGCATTGTCTAAGCGTGGTAGAGTCTGGGTGAAGAGTTGGAAGGGAAGATATAGAAGAGGCTGGAAGTGTTCCTGGAAACCTTCCAAGCAGAGGGAGTCACGAGCAGAGCCTCTGTTACTAAACATCCTTCCCATTTCCACAGAGCCCAAGGATTCCCAAGGATGCCTTCTCCCTTTTGGAGAGAGGGAAACTGACTTGGCCATTTGCCCAGATCCCACAGCTAGCAGGTGCCAGAAGTGGGAGAAGAGCCCGCAGGCTGCAGCCTGCCCTACCCTGCCAGGTGGGGCAGGCACAGTGAGCAGGGAGGCAGGACGGAGGTAGGCAGAAACCACCCCTGCAAAGGTATAGAAGCTGCAGAGGGCGGGCAATACCGCAGGAGGAGAGTACTGGACTCCCAGACTGCAACTGGAGACTCTCCAGCAGTTCTGCCCATCAGGTGTGGGTCCTGGGTACCTGGCCCAGGGACCAGAGAGCTCCCTGTCCCTGGCTCTGTCCTGTGGCTGCTGGGCTCTCTCCCTTGATGTGAGGGTCTGGAAGATTTACACCAAACCTTAGGCTGCCTGCTTTATGGATTTAGTTGTTTTTAATTTAGACAAAAGACTTTACTTGGTCCTTTATGGTCTCATCCAGTTGAGCTTTCTGTCTTTTTACTAGAGCTGTCTGTTTTTACTATTTTGTTCTCTATTGATTTATTAAGTCATACTTTAGCTTAAAAAAATTGTTTTGGTCTTATTTATTTTACTTCTTTTTTTATCTTGTGCTTTTAAATGCAAACGAGAAGACAGCAGAATCACTAGGAGAGACCAGGCGGGGAAAGGTCCTGGGCTAATGAGGCTGGTCCTTGAGGCGTGAGACCGCAGAGGGGGTGACCGTTGGCCCAAAGGTGGTCCTCCAGGAAAGGCTGCCATTTCCACTTAAAAAATGGTATTTTAGCCACACAGAGATTCACAGGGAAAATGACTCTCCCAGAAAAGATAAGATTAGCCCCTCCACAGCCCAGAGGACTTACCGGAACAAGGCCTTTTAACTTATTTCTGGGAGGGTAAGTGACATCTTGATGAAACCATTTTGACATGAAGACGCTCAACATGGCCTCTAAAGCAGCCATTAAACCTGTAGATTGTTCTTACTGCTGAGTCACAAGCACAGCAGACTCCTCACCCCATCCCCAAGCCCCACCCTAGGGGCCCAGTAAGAGGCAAGACATCAAAACATTTCTGGGTCATAGGCAACCAACCTACTACATTTGACACAAATGCATCAAAATGTCTCCCGTGTCAAATGTGGGGTCAAAATATCTTTTCATTCTAATGCTTGTGGTTAGACATATGGGCTTCCTTTGAAAGCCCCGTGTTACCTGCATTCTTGAAATCTACCTGAATGGTTTCATGCTATCAATTTCATTCTGTCTCTTACACTTCTTCCCTCTGGGTTGCTTCTTCCCAATTGCTCCATGTAGACAAAGTTCATGGCTTCTCACTGCTCTGTGGTATTCCATCATACACAGATACCAGGTTTTATTTACCCAGTCCCCAGGGGAGGACACCAGGCTGGTGTTTCATCCTCCTCCATGTATTTTGTGGGCCTCTGTGTCTCTCAGAAGTTTTGTGCCAACTGTGAGAACCAGTGATGGGCAAGGCTCACCCTCCCTGATAGGAGATTCCCCACAACCTGTCTGTCCTGGAAAAGTCACTACTTTTCCTTTTCCTAACAATGGAGACTGAGTTCTCTTTCCCACCTCTTCACTAGTACTTGACAGGATTCCGATTTTCTAGTTTTTGCCAATCTGAGGGGCTAATACAGTACCATCTTATTTTAATTTGTGTTAAAGAGATAGAGCAATCTTTTTAATAGCTATTAGCTATTAAAATGTCCAATTCTGTGAATGGCTATTTAAATCTTCTTTCTCTTCTTCCTATCAAATTCTTGTGTTTTTCTTATGGATTTTGCAGTTCTTTATGTATGCCAGATATTAAAATTCGATCAGCTTTAAGACTTTTAAAAATATGTGTATTAGGCTATTTGTGTTGCTATAAGGAAAATACCTGAGGCTGATTTATAAAGAAAAGTATTGTTGGGGTCCTGCTAAGACCTGTGGAAACTGACGGCGACCGAAGAAATATAGAGTTAGAAACGAAGGTAAAGAAGGAGACACGAGACATAGAGCAGAATTAAAGGTGGGAGCTCAGGGGTCCATTGCCTGTTTGTGGGCTTCTGGCAATGGCACCAAGTGTTTGCTCCACTCTGCTTTTATTGATGTCTATTTGCCCAGAGGGTAAGATGAGGGAGGGAACAAAGACACTAGCAGTTCCTCTGATTGAATATATCAGCTCCTATTTTTATTAATATTAAGCTTAACAGTGGCCTTGATAAATCTGAAATCTGAGCCTTATATTGGGAGAGCCTCCAGCTTGAGATCTCACACACAGATTTCTAGGGAGGTGTTAAACTCCACTAATTCCCTGTGGAGAAAAACACCACCAGTGTTAATTTCCTCTGAGGAATCAGTGGGAGGGAGGGATTTTCCTCCCATCACCACCACAGAGGATCTTCCTCTGTGACAAGGGATATAAGCTCTTCTGCCCATATCTCTGGGCTGCAGTTACCCTGTAGATCTCTGCCCCAGGCAAATGCAAATCTCCCCAATGGGTATCTGCTTTACCTGTTTACTAGGCAGGAAACGAACTAGTTTATGTATCTTTTTAGGTCTTTGCCATAGCCTCTTGTATGACCATTTTTCCTCAGAGAGCTCACAGACCCAGCAGGGTATTTGTAAGTTGTATCTCCAACAGGTTAGAATTTCAGAAAAGACAGGAAGCTTGTTGGCATTGGCTAGCTTAAAGTAAACTAGCTGACTCTTCTTTGTTCTGACTGACTCAGCTTCCTTTCCAATTTTCTTCTTTTTCTGGGGGTGCTTTCCCTTGCCAAAAATGGGGTCTTTGTCCCCATTCTCCCAGCAAGTATAAAGCAAAGAGGTTTCTTTAGGCTCATGGTTCTACAGACTGTTCAAGATGCATGGGGCCAGCACCTGTGTCTGGTGAGGTTTCAGGGAGCTTCCAGTGAGAAGTGAAGGGGGAGCAGATGTGTCACATGGTCACAACAGGAGCGAGAGGAGGGGGTGCCAGGCTCTTTTAAACAACCAGCTCTCAGCTTGAACACAAACTCACTTGTTATCTCAAGGAGAGCATCAAGTCACCTGAGGGATCAGCCCCCATGACCCAAACACCTCTCACCAAACCCCACATCCAGCACTGGGGATCAGATTACAACATGAGATTTCTTTTTTTTTTTTTTTTTTTTTTTTGAGACGGAGCCTCAAGCTGTCCCCCTGGGTAGAGTGCCATAGCATCACAGCTCATAGCAACCTCCAACTCCTGGGCTCAAGC
>CAUYQV010119280.1:0-13908 GCA_963574575.1 Galagoides demidoff
ATGTGTTGATACAATGATAAAGCAAATGACATGAAATTTATGTTAACCAGCTTGATGAAAGTGTTTCAAATTGTATATGAAAACAGCACAATGTACCCCATGTTTGCATTAATGTATACAGATATCAATTAATAAAAAAAAGATGTAAAGTGTCCATACTTTTTATGGCTGAATAGTATACTATAGTAAACATATACCACAGTTTATTAAGCCATTCATGGTTTGGTGGGCATGTGGGTAGATTCTACATCTTTGCCATTGTAAATTGAGCTGCAATAAATAATCTAAAGCAAATGCCCTTATGATAAAATTATTCTTTGTCTTCTGGGTAGATACCTAGTCATGGGATTGCAGGATCAAATGGAAGGTCTCTTTTGAGTTCTTTGAGGATTCTCCATACTTCTTTCCAAAGACACTGTATTAGTTTGCAATTTCATCAACAGTGTACAAGTGTTCCTTTCTCTCCACATCCACACCAGCATCTGTAGCTTTGGGACTTTGTGATGTGGGCTATTTTCACTGGGGTTAGGTGATACCACAAGGTGGTTTTGATTTGAATTTCTCTGATGATTAGCTACACTGAGCATTTTCTCATATGTATTTTGGCCATTGGAGCGTCTTCTTCAGAAAAAGTTCTGTTCAAGTCGCTTGCCAAGTGATAGATGAGATTGTTTGCTCTTTTCTTGTTGATTAGTTTGAGTTCTGTGTAGAACCTAGCTATCAACCCTTTGTTAGTTTTGTAACATGCTTTTTTCTCATTATGAAGCCTCTCTGTTTGCTTTAATTGTTATGTTCTTAGCTGTACAGAAGCTTTTTAGCTTAATTAAGTCTCATTTATGTATTTTTATTGTTGTTACAATTGCCAAAGCAGTCTTCTTCGTAAACTCTTTCCCCAGGCCAATATTATCAAGAGTGCTTTCCATGCTTTCATTTAGGATTTTTATCATTTCATGTCTTAGATTTAAATCTTTTTTCAACCTTAAGTCAATTTTTATAAGTGGTGAAAGCTGTGGGTCAAGTTTCAGTCAGCTACATGTGGCTAACATTTCCTCCCAGCACCATTTATTGAATAGTCACCCTTTTCCCCAGTGTATACCTTTGTTTGGTTTATCAAAGATCAGATAGTGATAAGAGGCTGATTTCATAGTTTGGTTTTCTTTTTCTTTCTTTTTTTTTTTCAATAATTTTTAATTATCACATGGAGGTTAGAGTTAATCCATCTTTAAATTCAGAAAATTATTGCTTGGTTTTCTAATTTGTTCCATATGTCTATGTCACTATGTTTGTACAAATACCATGCTGTATTGATCACTATGGACTTGTAATATAATCTGAAGTCTAATAGAAGGATGCTTTTGGATTTTTTTTTGTTGTTGTTTGTTTGTTTGTTGAGACAGGGTCTCAAGCTATTGCCCTGAGTAGAGTGCTGTGACATCATAACTCACAGCAACCCCAAACTCTTGGGCTCAAGTGATCCTCTTGCCTCATATTTTCTATTTTTAGTAGAGACAGAGTCTTGCTTTTGCTCAGGCTGGTCTTGAACTCATGAGCTCAAGCAATCTACCTGCCTGAAATACTGTTTTCCAACTCTTTACCCTAAGTCTTGTTTTGCTCTTTGAGATTAGATGTGCTTCTCAAAGACAACACATAGTTAGGTTGTGCTTCTTCTTCTTCTTCTTTTTTTTTTTTTTGAAACAGAGTCTCACTTTATTGCCCTTGGTAGAGTGCTATGGCATCACAGCTCACAGCAACCTCCAACTCCTGGGCTTAACTGAGTCTCTTGCCTCTACCTCCCGAGTAGTTGGGACTACAGGCGTGCCCCATAATGCCTGGCTACTTGTTTGTTTCAGTTTGGCCGGGCTGGGTTTGAACCCGCCACTCCCTGTATATGGGGCTGGTGCCCTACCCAGTGAGTCACAGGCACTGCCCAGGTTGTGCTTGTTTTATCCATTCAGGCAGCTTGTGCCTCTTTAGTGAATAATTCAAGTCATTCATTCTTATTGAGAGAATTCTAGCATATTTTCAGAGATTCCTAAACTGCATTAAGGATTTAACATTGATTTTTAAGGGTCAAATCCCCTTAGGGAAAAACAAAGCAGGTCAGATACCTCATCAATAACATTTCCTGATCTGTAGCGAGTAAAGAATGTCACATTCTGCCTGATCCACAAATATCAAGTTACTTTAGGGTCTTGAGAAAAGAGGAATTTACCCAATACATACAGGTATCTAATAGCACAGATGAATCTTTGGCTCAACTGAAGAAGCTTTCAGATCTAACCTGAAATTCCTTATGAAACATCTAGCAAAGCCAGTTTTTAAAGAAAGAAAAGTCTATACAGCTAATAATTATTTTTACTGCATTTTATGTAAATAATAAGGCCAAGTATACAAAGAGTAAAGTTTATTTTCACAATTAAACTGACTCTACTAAGATTTTTTTTTTTTTTTGCAATTTTTGGCTGGGGCTGGGTTTGAACCCGCCAACTCCAGCATATGGGGCCAGCGCCCTACTCCTTTGAGCCACAGGCGCCATCCATGATTTTTCTTTAGTAAAATGGGAAACTAAAGAGAGAAAAATAGGATTCAAGAAGAAGAAACTATGGACAACCTGTATTATATTCTAGCTGTGTCTGCAATACCAGCTCATGGAATAAGACACAGCTGTTTAAACTGGTCTGTTCATGGGACTGTGAGACTTGCCAAAAGATACATAATGAGATGCAGTAGTCATATTTGCTCTAATTTTGGTTTTTTTCTTTCCCACTTCTTAGTTCTAAAATAATAGATTAGGTTTCAATATATATAAGACCTTTTAATTTTAAAGTGAAAATGGAAAGAAATTAGAAATATTTACCCCAAAATACATTTTTTAGACAAAAATATTGAGATGGCAACTGTGAAAATGACATTGCACAAGCTTGCTGGAAATCTTAGTCCCTGTCTATAGTGTAGACAGTATAATTGCCAGTGGAGTCATGATTAGAAATTTGTTTGCAACCTTAGAATTGGTCTTAGAAGAAACTTCAAAAGCCTTGAGGCTCCACAAAGGCACCTTGACTCTCTGGTTCAGGCAACACTAGGTTTCCTTTGGCTAAACAAGAGGGAATTTGTACAGTATTTAATACTACTTGCTGTACCTCAGGAGAAGTTGAAACCTGAATAGAAAAATTTCCCAATATGCGGTGTGGCTGCAACAAGGACCCATAAGTGGTCCCATACTCAACTAATTTTCAGAAATATTCATTTGGATTGCACAGAACATCAGATCAGTTCTATAGGGGCTCTTAAAATTGGGTATTATCTATCTGAAGTTCATTAAGTACTGTGCTGGGGCTGTAAATAAGGGTACTAATGTTCTCACCATGCAAACCTTAGACCTGAAACCCAGTGCTCATAAATATTTACAGGAGACTGCCAAATGGTTTCATTCTTTTTACTCTGGGCACAACTCCAAGTACACCCCCTGTCAACTGAAAGAAGCTAGATAGTAGTCAACCCTTTCCCTTCTTATTTGCCCACACCTCAGGTTTGAGGTTGGATAAAAGTCCAAAAGGAAATTGAAATCACCCTTACCAATTAATGAAGGGGTGCAAGGCAAGAGCTACAGTAAGGGCCCCCAAACTTGGTGAACTTAACTAAAATAATAACACCCTTACTACTGAAATTTTTTTTAGAAAAGTAATTATAATAAGCAGCCATTGTCCCCTCCTTTGCTTGATAATAATCACTATTCTCTCTGTTTGCTTCTTTGCCCTGGAATCATACATGGTTATCAGTTATAAAGACTCTTAATGGTTATCAGTTATAAAGATTCTTAACTTTCTCAGTATAAAACATCAGCTGTTTGGAACCTAGGGGTAGTTTTTGAGATATCTTCAACACCCTATCACTTCAGTGACAGACCCACTCAGATTAAGGAACTGACTCAACTGGTCTTGGACCTCTCCACCCAAGGAACTGTATTCCAGTGCATCGGCTGACCCACCCAGATAGCAGCCCACACCAAAGGACTGATATTTCCACTCTGAAACAAGCTAATTAGCAGACCCTAACTTCCTAATCTGCCTACCAAACTATCTTTAAACACCTTGCCTCCTCAATTCTCAGGGAGGCAGATTTGAGAAATTCCTCCCCTGTTTCCACTTAGTGTTATGCAGAGTAAGCTCTTTCTCTGCATATTGGCATCTTCCTGGGCAGTGGGCAGATGAACCTGGTTGGACATTAACCTTACCAAAAATATTTTTGAAATGATGAATATTTCATTTATAAACATTTATGTATAATTTACTTATTTTTAATAACCATGTTTGAACTATTCATGAAAATTCTATGAGCCATTTAACAAAACTAGCTATCATCTCAAGTTATTTCCCTGTTACCCCTTTTGATGATGTGGAAATTCACCACCTAAGCAAGAACCCTAAAGTTAAATACGTAGGCATTTTGTGCTTATTGGAAAAGTTATTTTCCAAATAGTCTTATTTATCAAAAATGTACTCAAGTCATGTCAACTAAAAGGCATTTGAGTTAGGGTCCATTTTTATGAAATATTTGATTTAAGCACTTTTTCTTTAAGCTGATTAATCAGAGATCTTTCAAATATTTTGATAGAGAAATATCACATGCATGCAACACATTTATACATATAAACATTCAGATGTATAGACAGAAGCAGATCTTATAGCTTTAATTAAGACTTTTCATTTGCCATTACCTATTCCATTGCCCCAAGAAATTGCTAATTAGGAAACCCTAAATTTGTACTTCTGATGGGATGACTCCCAGGTGAAACAATAGTGATTTAAACACTAGTATTTGTCGAAATAAAGAAAGGCATAGGTAAAGGCCTAGTTAAGACAAGATGGCCAGGGAAAGTTCCTTAAACAAAGGCAAAATTTGTTACCCAATAACCTTTAAGTCAATGTCTTTCCCTGCTATAAACGTTTCTAATGGTTTAGGTACACACTGGGCTACACCCTTACGAATGGAGATTTCTTATACAGATGTAAATTTCTGTTACAAAGAGTTTGAAAATGAAGGAAAGTAGTATTTTGAAGACCATTGAATTTGCTTGTTTTTTCATTAGACTTGAGAGCAGAGTCCATCAATGAAGTCAAAGAATAACTGGTAGAAACCTCCTGGCACTTCGCACAGAGGTCCTTTAGCCCTGGTTGTTAACAAAAGGATTGTTATCAAAGGGTAGACACCTTATTTTTAGGCATTTTCCTTGGAACCTTTGGGGGCAGTTCTTTTTCTAATGTCCTGGTTATTTGTACAAAAGGCAACAAATTTTTAGAAACTACTGCTTTAAGGATAATTTATTGAAAAAATACCTTGGGGCAAACCTTTTGATGTCCTTTGGTTACTATGGAACTGAAATACTTAGCAAAAGGCTTTCAAATGGTCATTTGTGATCTTCTGGACTTTTTCTGGCTCATAAGTCGACCAAGGAGGTCTTGTCAGATCCTTCATACCAGAATACCATTCTGCTTCTTTTGTCCATTTTGGGCCTCCTTGGGGCTCACCATGTGTATTATTTGGTAGAGGGCAAGTATCCTGAGGTCATATGTTATAATCAAGATTCTGACTTCTTTAGAAAACTTTTGAAGTTCTTTCCTAGATTTGGGAATTTTTACAACTATGATCCTGAGCTCTGTTTTTGTCCATGGAGAATAAGTCATTCAAGGATTAGCTCCTGAATTTTATGATGGTTCTACCTTGTAGAAGAATCTTTACCTGTTTTCTCAGAAAAGAAAGGTGATGCAGACTAAAATTAGTGGACATAGTAGGATAGAGTTAAGAGGTTTGAGTCATGTCAGTTCTATTATCCTTGATAAGGGAACTATCTTGTGTGTTTAGCTTTTCGTCATTTTTTTTTGTCTTTATTTTATCACCTTTTTGCAATGAATCATTTTTTTAAAAGCTATTTTAGAATCCCATTGTCTCTATGAGACTCCTGAATGCCAGTAAGAATCTAGTTCTTTCTGCTTAATTTGGGAGGCTTGAGATTCAAATGCACTTCCTAGGTGAATGGTCTTGTTCATCTGGAACATTCCACACAACAATAATCATAATTCTGAATGATCATTTGTAAAATATTGCCACTTTCGTTAATATTTCGAGCTTCCAAAGACCAGAAATCCTAAACACAAAAAGGCAGGTCTACTGGAAAGTGAAGTATAAAGATCTTCAGAAATTAGAGATCTCGTTTTTATGTTGGATCTTAAGTCTCTTAGAGTTGAGAAGGCTTTGTCTCCAAGACCTCCTTGACCAACTTAGCCAATGTTTTTCTAGTTTCTGTTTGACTCAATTGGACACCTGAGGCTTCCTTTACCTAAACATGCAAAAATGAAGAACCCACATACATAAGAATTTTGAAATCTGAAATTCAGTACCTTCCCCCCCAACTACAGTCATAACCACTTACTAAAACTGCTGTCAGTTACCTTCAAAACTGCAGCCTTTTATGCTAGCAGCAAATAAAATGCAGCCCCCATTCTATCTGGCCATATGCTAGCCACAAATAGAGTACAATTCATATTTCTGTCCATCCATATTCTTATGGGCTTGACTCGAGCCTTTTATGGAACCATATATGAGATCTCCAGAAAGGAGCCAAAAAAAAAAAATGCACTACATGCGAGTGACTTGTCAGCCACCACAAACTCAAAATTCATGTGCATTGCCACAGCACAAGCTAACCCTAGGTACCCCCAAACCAATTGCTCTGCTGCAGTACAAACTAATCTTGGTACCACCAAACCCAGAGATACAAGGGTGCTCAAATGCAGAAAAGAAGAGAGGTCAGATCTGAGAGAGACTTATGACTCTGGGGGCTCCATGAGGAAGATAAGGTATCCTCCCCCGCAAAAGGATTAGTAACTTTTCTTGTGTTTTTCAAGAGGTCTTAGGCTCATGGGCAAATCCCCTTCACATCTCTTCATGGCCACCAGATCTGTTAAAAGGCAAAATTACATCATGTTTAGTTTAAAGATCTCTATTTGCTTTGTAATCCCAAAATCAGGCAATGCTTTACGTCGGATCTCACATAAAAGACAATAAGTGCTCCAATGAACAGAAGTGGTTGGTTTTATACAAAGGGAAAGGTTGAAGAAAACAGATGCAAAGAACAAAAACGTATTAGTTCTTTCAGAGATACTTTCTTTTAAGGTGGGGACGGGGAGAGAGACTCAGACCAGAGAAAAGCAACTGATTAGTTAACATCAGTTTACTTCAAGCTACCTTTTTTGTTTAAGGATTAAAGCAGAAAGAACTTCATTATCATGCCAATTGAAGATTTAAGCTGGCCGGTTTGAGAAATTGGCTGTTATCTCTTTCTTTTGCAAGTCTGATAACAACTTAGCTTGGGCTTACTGATGTGGAACTTCAGCATGGGGCCTAAGTGCAGAAGCTTAGTTGGAAACAATGGCTTTCTATAATTTTTTTTTTGACACTAGAAATACAAGGTTGCAAATAGTTCTATGTATCTTTAAAAGTTGGTGTGAGGATCCAGGACTAACCTATTGAGTCCTTAGTACCCTGTGCTGGGCACTTACTTACACACTATTTAATTTTATATTAGCCACAACTTTAGCATTTTTTTGCCCTTCATTTTGAAGATGGATAGTGAAGTTCTAAGAAATGAATTTATTGGACCTCACAGTGAATTGTATATAAAACTATTTGACTCCAATACCATTCACTTTTTACAAAAGCATTTGGCTTTGAGCAACACCTTATATGTATCTACCTCTTTTTCCTAAAGTATTCTTATCATTATGAAAGAGAAAGGGCCCTAAGACTGAGAGAAAGATTAGCAAGATAGAGCTCTTTCCTGTGTAGAGCAGAAGCAAGGGAGTCAGTTAAAAGCAGATGGGGCAGCCCCCTATGCCACCCTCTGTGTTTCCCCCCCATTCTCTGGCTCAATGCTCCTCACACCTGTCCCTTGCTTTCTTTATCCTTTTTCAGTCTTAACACCCTGCCCCCCTGCAATCCCTAGGCTTTTCTTGCTTGCCATCAAGCCACCCCAGTCTCATTTCCCTTACTTTCCTTTGAGTCCTAACTACTACCACCACCACCCCGCCCTCTGTCACCATCCCTTGAATTCCCACCCCCACTTCCTTTACTCCCTTCTGGTCTCTGTTCCTTTCTTTCCCGCTCAGCTTTCAAGGCCCCATTAGGGCCCCACCATCGAGTCTGCCCTTACAATGGCTCAGTGGTTTTGAGATGAAGTAAAACGTCACTAATTTGTTCTAATTGGGGGGAAAGGTCAGTCTGCTTTAAATGAAAAGTATGAGTGATAGGATATTTGGGGAAGAAAATGCAATCTCATTACTTTCAAGTACATAAAGTAATCCCAATGACTGAGACAAGGGGATAAAAGGCAAAGCTATACTTCTTGGAGATTTCTAAGTGGTTTGACAAATAGGCACCGCTCATTTATAATTAGAACCTTTGGTTTGGGGATACACATGCTACCGCTGAGGTCTTCGCACTGAAGTAGGCTAATATTTCTGTTGTTTACACAATTAGTTTGCGAAGACAGCTCTTCCATCACAGATACAGGTACAACTTCCTTAGAAGGGTCCAGTATTTCAGACCCACTTTTTCATACGGCATGGTCTATGGGAAGAATGCTTTGTTCAGCCAATTTCCAGAAGAAGGAATGGTAAACAACAAGGAGTCATTTCCGTGGTTCCCTTCTCTGAGAGAGTTACTATCAATGAAAAAACGACCCTGTGGGGGTCACATTATTTGGGTGTGGGGATGCAGAGGTGTAAGGGAAAGAACTGAATGCACACAAGCAGAGCTAAGCCTCAGCAGAACAGCATGTGGCCAAATGGCCTTGGTTTACAATCCCCTAATTCAGAATTGGTGAAGATGAAGGAAAAGGGAGCCAGCCTTTTTTGAACTTTAGATTTACACTCCAAGAAGCCAATTTGCTAAACTAATTACAAGGGTAAACAATATATTCCTGCAAAGATTGATAAAATCTCTTAAAACACCAACTTTCCCTGCATTGTGCAATACTTCAAATGTACTTCCTTCATTTATGAGTAATTGTTAAGCTAATTAGCTGAACTTCCTACCAATTTCTGGAAACAGTTCTCTAGAGGAAGTCCTATTAGGAAGCTCTTCTTTAGCCTATTCCACTTGATTATGTATAAAAATGTTTTTTAAAAAACGCCTATTTTCTTTACAAATAGCTTATCATTAGTGCTTTCCACCAATTGCAACTAGCCTCCCCCATCCGACTTTTCTAATAGCTCAGCAATATTTTATCTCTAGGAAGAAATAGGGGCTGAAGGAGGTAAGAAAGTTTCACCCCAAAATATGATTCCTTGGTATAAAGATTATTTTGAATCAAAGGCTATTCATAATCAGGGAACTTTGAATGAAGACTTTCCTCTACCTTAAATGGGCTGCTAGACTCCTCATCACATGCTAATAGACCTGTAATAAGGTCATTTGAAGCACAATACCTGTCTCTCAGGTTAATTCACAAATCAGTCTGTTTCCTTCATCTCCCTATTCCCCTTAGCCACCCCTTGCTGCACATACTTTCCGGTTTCTCTCCCCCCACACCATACTAAAAGGCAACTTTAAAAGCCACTGACTAACACTGAAACTTTGGGAAATCCTACTTGTGGTTTCCCCCCTGCGCAGGGTATTTCTTTGTTTTTTTTTTTTTGAGACGGAGCCTCAAGCTATCCCCCTGGGTAGAGTGCTGTGGCATCACAGCTCATAGCAACCTCCAACTCCTGGGCTCAAGCGACTCTCCTGCCTCAGCCTCCCAAGTAGCTGGGACCACAGGCACCCGCCACAACGCCTCGCCATTTTTGGGTTGCAGCCATCATTGTCGTTTGGCAGGCCCGGGCTGGGGATTCGAACCCGCCACCTTAGGTGTACGTGGCTGGCATCTTAGCCGCTTGAGCCACAGGCGCCGAGCCAGGGTACTTCAAAATAAACCTTTCTCTTATTAATATACTGTAACTGTAAGTTGATCTTTTCAGTGAACCAACCTAGGGGACAAGGGCAAATTTCCCTAAGACTCCCCTACCAAGACCTTTCTGAATCATTAGGAGGCCAGGATCCCTAAATTCTCATGTTATCCTCCCCTTCCATCCCTGACAGTGTGAAGGTATATGGGTACCTGGTCAAAAGGAACATTCCAAGTATACTTTAACTTGCATTCTTAGAGGGCTTCTTTGGTATTCAGAATAGAGCTATGCCTCCTTATGGAAATAGAATATGAATTTTTAGAGATTTTCTTCAGCTATCAGGGGAGTCAATTGCTGTGAAACTACTTTCCCTAAAAGCCATAAATTAGAGACTACTTCTTACAATTATAAGATTCTTCAGCTGTAACCTAAAGGACTCACAGAAGGGTTCCTTGAAATTTTCAGCAAGCCAAAACTAGGGAGATAAAGCAGCAGCTTATATTTATAAACCATTAGAAGTAAATTCAATGCCATTAGCTTTGAGTCATAGAAATGGTGAACAGGGTCATGGGGCAACTTTAAACTATTTTGAATTTTTGTGCTTTCTGGCTTTTACAAACACCATTCTTGAGAAAGAGCAACAAAGATTTTCCATTAGCAGAGTCTACTGAATGGGATGAAGCTACTGGAAATCAAGAATGGTGACCCATACCTCCCAACTTTCAAGGGAAAGTCGGAGGAAAGCCATTGCTTTTAGATGTGAAAGGGAAATGTTCTAGGGACTATTGGAGGTGAGACTATGATGACATATATCTTAGAATTTCAGAAGATGAAAAGGCCCATGTGGCATTCTGTTCCCCCAAAAGCCAAATTAACATGATATTTTAATGGTATTTTTCATTTATTTTTTTGAGACAGAGTCTCAAGCTGTTGTCCTGGGTAGAGTGCTGTAGCTTCACAGCTCACAGCAACCTCAAACTCTTGGGCTGAAGAGATTCTCTTGTCTCAGGCTCCCCAGTCGCTGGGACTACAGGCGCCTGCCACAATGCTGGCTATTTTTTGTTGTTGTTGTAGTTGTCATTGTTGTTTTAGCTGGCCCAGGCCGGGTTTGAACCTGCCGGCCTGGTGTATGTGGCTGGCACCCTACCCACTGAGCTGTGGGTGCCGCCCAAACCAGTATTTTTCAGAAAAAAAAGTATTTGCTGCTGGGCGGCGCCTGTGGCTCAAAAGGGTAGGGTGCCAGCCCTATATGCCAGAGGTGGTGGGTTCAAACCTAGCCCTGGCCAAAAATAAAAAAATATATATTTGCTGTTATATTTTATGTTTTAAAAGGAAACTGGGCTGCATTCAAAGTGCGCTTTTGGCCGGCGCGTGTGGCTCCAAGAGTAAGGTGCTGGACCCATATGTAGGAGGTGGCGGGTTCAAACCCAGCCCCAGCCAAAAAAAGTGGGAAAAAAAAAGTGTGCTTTTGGGGGCAGCCCCTGTGGCTCAAAGGAGTAGGGCCCTGGTCCCATATACCAGAAGTGGTGGGTTCAAACCCAGCCCTGGCCAAATACTGCAAAAAAAAAAGTGTGCTTTTGTTCACACTGAGGTTCTACTCTTTTCTTCAGGGATATTCACTTTAGACATTAGAATGTAAATCAATGGGAAAATAGGATTTTGTTTCCACATTTCTACTTACAAGCCTGCATGGATAAATCTGTCAAATGACCAAGGGAATTCTTCAAAAGTACCTCAAAAATAGTCAAGTATATAAATTGAAGAATTACTGACTAATTTGGCACCAGTTTCAGTATACATTTTCTTCTTTTTTTCTTTTGAGACAAGAGTCTCTAGCTGTTGCCTTGGGTAGAGTACCATGGCGTCACAGCTCACAGCAACCTGAAATGCTTGGGCTTAGGCGATTCTCTTGTCTCAGCCTCCCAAGTAGCTGGGACTACATGTGCCCGCCACAACACCTAGCTTTTTTGTTGTTGTTGTTGCAGTTGTCATTGTTGTTTAGCTGGCCAGGGCCGGATTAGAACCTGCCAGCCTCAGTGTACGTGGCCTGGGCCCTATTGACTGAGCTACGGGCACCACCCACAGTGTACATTTTCTTTTCTTTTCTTTTTTTTTTTTTTGAGACAGAGCCTCAAGCTGTCCCCCTGGGTAAAGTGCCGTGGCATCACAGCTCACAGAAACCTCCAGCTCCTGGGCTCAAGCAAGTCTCTTGCCTGCCTTAGCCTCCCAAGTAGCTGGGACCACAGGTGCCTGCCACAACGCCCAGCTGTTTTTTTTTTTTTTTTTTTTTTTGGTTGCAGCCATCATTGTTGTTTGGCGGGCCGGGCTGAATTCGAACCTGCCACCTTAGGTGTATGTGGCTGGCGCCTTAGCCACTTGAGCCACAGGTGCCGAACCAGTGTACATTTTCTTAAAGGAAGTATGTCACAGTCCATTCATGCTATAAAGGAATACCTGAGGCTGGGTAATTTATGAAGAAAATAAGTTTCTTTGGCTCATCATTCTGCAGAATGTACAAGAAGCATGGCGCTGGGATTTGCTTCAGGTTAGGATTTCAGCCTTCTTCCAACTTATGGTGGAATATAGAGGGGAACTGACTGTGCAGAGATCACATAAGGAGTGAAAGAAGCAGAGGGGGAGGTCTAGGCTTTTTTTTTTTTACTTAATTTTTGGGTCACGGGAAGTAATAGAGTGAGAACTCACTCAATGTGCCCCTCCCCCTCCCACCGCTCCCAGGGAGGGCATTAATCTATTCAGGAAGGATTTTCCCCCATGACCCAAACACCTCCAATTACGCCTCACCTCCAACACTGAAGATCAAATTTCAAGATCTTGAGACTTGGAGCATGTCAAACATCCAAATGATAGCATCCTACTGTTGGCTCCCTGCAAATCTCCTGTCTTTCTCACATGCAAAGTATAATTATTCCATCCCAATAGTCCCTGAACTTGTTCCAATATTGATTCAAAAGTCCAAAGTCTGAAGTCTCATTTGAGACTCAAGGCAAGTTCTTTACAACTGTGAATTTGCAAACTCAAAAACAGGTTATTTACTTCCAAGATACAATGGTGGGATAGGCATTGAGTGAACATTCCCATTCCAAGAGGGAGAAATTGGCCAACAGATAGGGGTAACAGGCCCTTCACAAGTTTGAAACCCAGCAGAGAAGACATTAAATCTTAAAGTTCCAAAAAAAACAATCTCCCCTTTCTCCCTGGCATACTGATGTAAGTACTGAGTTTCCAAGGCCTCAGGCAGTTCCATTCATATAGCCCTGCTGGGCATAGCTCATATGATTTCTCTCCTAGGTTGGAGTCTGGTGCCCACAGCTTTTCCAGGCTAAGGTTGCATGCTGCAGGTGGGTCTATAATTCTGGGTTCTGGAGGACAGCAGCCTTCCTTCCACAGCTCCATTGAATAGTATCCTGGTAGGGGATGCTCTGCTGTGGCTCTTCCCCTGTGACAGACTTCTGCCTGGGTTCCCAGCCTTTCCAATATATCCTCTGAAATCTAGGCGGAATCTGCCAAATATCTGCCATTCTTGTATTCTGGCACCTGTGGACTTACCTCTATGTGGAAGCCACCAAGGCTTATGGCTTGCACCCTGTGGAATGGCAGCCCAAAGTGTACCTGGGGCCATTTTGTACCTCTGCTGGAGCCAGAATGGCAAGGACACAGTGGCAACCTGGGCCTATCCGCACAACCACTCTCACATCCTAGATCTCTGGGTCTGTGATGGGAGGGCAGCCTTGAAAATTTCTGAAACACCTCTGGGGCCTTTTCCCCCATTTACTTGAGTATTAGCACCTGCCTCCCTTTTATTTACTAAATCATAACTGTGTATATTAATGAAATCATGGAGTACAATGTGCTAGTTTTACACATAATCAGAAATGCTTTCATCAAAATGGTCAACATAATCTTCACAGCATTTTCTTAGCTATTGTGTTAACACATTTATATT
>CAUYQV010119281.1:0-21546 GCA_963574575.1 Galagoides demidoff
GAGACACACTCCGATGTAAGAAGCAAGAGGTGAGTTTTATTCAGGCCCCGGGAAGCCCGGACTCTCCTGGCATGCAAGCCAAGGATGAGCCTGGACTCTCCTGGCATACACACCGAGGAAGAGTTTCGAACCCGGGGTGGAGGAAGTTTTTATGGGGAACAGAAAGCAAGAAGGGTAGGCGGGTACGAGTACACTTTTCATTGGTGGTTAGTGATTTCACTAGTAAAGTTACATTCTTGATTGGTGGTTGATGATTTCACTAGTAAAGGAGGATTTGGATTGGTACAGGGGATTTCTTAATCAGGGGTAGAGGTAGTGTAGCCTAATTAGGTAGTTGAAGGAGAATACCTGAATTTCAGTAGAAACCTATTACCTATTATGGGAGCTGTTCAAGAGACTGAAACTCATTACCTATTACGGCAGTTGTTCAAGGGAACTGACACTTATTTCCTATTATGGTGGTATGGCAGCTGTCTGCCTAAGGTTTCTTAATCAACGGCTTAATGGTTGAGCAGTAGGTGTGGGGGAGGCAGCAGGGAGTGGCCCTGCAGTTTAACAGAGCTTGTGCAGTAAATGACAAAATGGCGCTGGTCTGGCCCTTTCAGAACTGCCAAGTGTGGAACCATTAATCCACGAGTAACAGCCTTTTGCGATCTGTGAAGGGTGGATTTCAGTACCTCGAGTAGCAAAACCTTTGGAATAGCAAGAGAAAAGTCCTCTGCTTGCAAAGATTGCAAGGAAAGCGTTATTTTTTGTTCCTCCATTAAGTAAATATCAAAGGAAAGTTCTTACATTAAAGAAATGATACATTCTATCAGGAAAGATTTCAGTTTTCTCCATTTAAAAAGACCTTTAAGGGAATTAACATCACAATCATTTTTCTAGTTTACATCTGTATTGGGCTTCCTCACTTAAAGAGCCCATACCTGGAATTCTGAACTCTGATAATTACCATCTTTTGCCTAGAAAAAGGGCTAGATAACAGGAAGAACGGCCCTTACCACATAAAAAGTTATTTTGTTTGTATATAAAAAAGGGGGGAAATGTAGCAGCCTGTATAGCCCTATGGTTAAGAGGAGTGAGAGTTATAGGAAATACCTGTAATGGAACACCTTGGTGAAAACGGCATGGAGAGAGATTTGGTTCTAACAAGCATGAGAGAGCTCGCAAGATGAGAGCATTGGTGAATTGGCAGTCTCTACACCTGTGGTGTTGAGAAGCATGAGCTCAGCCTTATATTAGGCTGGAGGAGAAGGCAGTCAAAAGGCATGCGCATTCTATCATGGATCCACTTACTCTGACTCTGTCTCCTCTCCTGCCTGCAGAACGCCAGCACGGTGTTTCTGCGGAAGATACCAGGCTCTGCTAAAGACTAAGAGCTATCTGTTCTAAGAAGATCTTTACTCTCTCTAAGATACTGTCTCTCTCTCTCCAGCTAAAGTAGATAGCCCTCAAGCACCTACGAGAAACTGTTCCTGAGCAAGATAGCTTAGTGGTCCGCATCCAGAACCTACCTAAGCTGGGCCCGAGACCTGGCCAGTCCTGAGCCCTGACATTAATGCTATGAAGGCCAGAAAGAACCACATATTTGGGGGGAAAGACAAGGTCTCTTGGAGCTATCCCTGTGGAAGGTGTGACTCCTGGATGTGGTTAAGACCAAGAAGAGACTCCATGGCCATAACTCTCCACGAAAATTGAGAGTAGTCAAGACGGTGTCCCCACGATGTGGGATACTCACCAGTTATGTGTCTCTCACATGAGTGGCCTCTAGGCTCATTTGCATGAGGCTCCTCCACAATCCAGGGTCATGAAGTCTGTGTGTGCAGAAGCAAAAGGAAAGGAGGCAATGAGTCTCTAGGTGCCACTTTTCCTAGATCCGCCTTGCCCAGGAGGACAAGAAAAATCTTATTGCCTACAAGTCGGAAAACCGAAGCTCCTGGGAGAATTAATCTGATAAAGGACAGAAAACTCCATTGTTAAGACTACCTTTCCCCCTCCCTACTTGGAGAAATACAAAGAGAAGTTCACCAAATGTTCAGAAAGAGATAGACAGATACAGACAAGTATATAGACACCGACTAATCCCCTGAGTCCACAGACCCTGAGGCCCTGTGGTCTGCTCAGCTGCAAACCAGTAAGAGCCACATAAAATTGTTCACCAGACAGTAAGATGCAGATCCCAGGACTTTCTGCCTTTTATCTGTAGAAAGGCTCTGCTTCCTGCTTGGCCCATCAGCATGGACCTGGTCTCAGGAGGACATGCAATCACCAGAACTGACTCCAGATGCTTTTCTTCCCTTCCTTTGCAACAAGAAGGACCCAGGACAGCTGCCCCACAAGGAGGTCCTGACTATCCACTGAATCCTTCCTAATGCTTCCATTTCTGGCTCCCTCAGAATGCCCCACAGCACTTGAGGAGAGGTCCAGAGAAAGGTTGGCAGATAAAATACAGGATGTCCAGTTAAATTGGAATATTGCAGTATTTAGAGTATCTACCATACTGGGACATGCATACTAAACAAAAGTAACCTTCATTTATCTGGAATTAAAATTTCATTGGCATCTTGTATTTACTCAATCTGGCATCCTTACTTCAAAATATTGGTTTTGCTAACCAGAAAAAAAATTTAGAGTAAGCAAGAATAAGTATACGTTGCCAAATAAAAGAAATGTGTAGCATTTCTTATCAGCTGTGCAAATTGAATGGGTAGCAGGAAAAGGCCAATGAGGAAGTTTGGACAAGACTAAATGCAATCAGTGAGGGGCCGGGTAGAACTGAATGTATTTGTGCACATTGAAAGCAATTCTCTACTTATCAAAATGGGGCTCTCCATAGCAGGGATGTGTCATTTATTTAAAAACTTTCAGTGAGAACCTGATCTTTACCAGGGACTGTGAAGGTGACTGGGGTTGCAGGAGTGGGTAAACAGTGACTCCCTTGCCTGCTTAGAGTCTGCAAGTTGGTGTCTTACATGCCCAGTTACTCTGGCCTCAGGCCTCCCACCTGGGACACATTCAGGGAATACATGTGGTTGGAGCTCTGTTGACTTATTTAGTCCCAGCTGCCAATCCAGGTGAGGCACCCAGTGATCAAAGAAGGCTCCTGGATCATCTCACAGCTTCTCTACAGCCCTGCCTGGGATAAGGAGGGAGCAGCCTGGCTATGCTATTGAATATAGGGCCTGGTTTTTAATTTACTTCCAGTGATGAGCCAAACACTACAAGCTTTGCTCTTCCTCTGTTTTATACACGAGGCTGTGGTCCACAGTGAGTCCTGCAGAGCTGCCTCCATCTCTAACCTGCTGGGTGCTCTGGATGGGTCTCCTCTCCTCTCTGGTTTCCGTGTCCTCATAGGTAAAAAGAGGAAATTGAAAACTGTGGTATAAGCATACCATGGAATACCAGTCAGCCCTGAAAAGATGAAGACTCTACATCTTTTGTACTAACTTGGGTAGAGTGGAAACACATTCCTGTTAGTAAAGCATCCCAAGAATGGAAAAGCAAGTGTCCAATGTACTCAATACTAATATGAAGCCAGTAGATAAACTAATACATGCACACACAAGAAGAAAACTCAATTCAATTCAAGTTGGGAGAGAGAGGAGTTGGTGTGTTCCCCCCAATGGGCACAATGTAAGGGCATATGGCACACTTCCTGTGTGATGGACACAACCGCAACATGGGCTTTATGTAACAAACGCAAACATTGTCACCTAATTGTTCCCTCATACTAATCGGAAACTAAAAAAAAGTCATATAGCATTGCATACATATCAAAAACATAAATGGTTGAAATCTAAAAAAAAGTTTAAAAAAAAAAAGAGCAAGTGGGGCTGGCTGATCTCTGAGGGTTGTGTCAGCTGGGAAGCTCCATGAGTTTTCATTAAAGGAATCTTCCTCTTACAAAGGCTGTAGTCATTGAACTGCACCTTTGGCAGAGGTCTGGGAAGGTCTGGCTGGAGCAAGGGCTGGGGCCAACTGGAGGCGTGGAGAGGTTTCTTCTCTCAGTTTGGGACAGCTGGGCCACAAACCACCACATCTGTTGTTTCAGATGCTAAGGTTCGAGGGTGGGGAACATCCCTAAACCAACTAAGGAACAGTTGGGGATGGGAGAAAGCAGATCCAGGCATGACTTCTTACCGGCAATGTGAGTACCCACCAGGGGGCAGCTGGAGCCATTCTGGATGAATGTGCAAAATTGATCAATAACAACTTCGGTGGCTGTTCCAACTGGTGCTAATTGATGACGCTGTTTCTAGGGATGTGGGGGAGCTCTGGTTTGGCAGGTCTACTATCTCAGAGAGAACGGGGCTTTGGGTCATAAAAGAATGTGCTAAATTCCTGGTCTGTGATGCCACATCAAGCAAGCTACTTAAGTTGCCTGAGCTGAGGTTCTTTGCCAGTTGGGGAGTTCCTATGTCACAAGGTTCTTGTGTAAATAGCACCTGGCAAATCATAGGCACACTCAGAAGAGGACATGCAAAAAATTCCCTGTTTCCATCCCAGCTCTTACCTGGAAGAATAAAGATTCCCTAAAAATTGTGTGTGGGTGGGGAGAGAAACTTCTGAGGTTAAAATCAGTGATTGTGCTTCAGTATTTCACCAATGATTTCACTATTTTCTGCAATAACTTTTATACATTAAAATAATGCCCAAGAATGGAACAATCAAATTGTTTTGGCCAGTTAAGTGAACACAGGATACAGAACCGCGTACTTACTGTGTCCAGAAATTGTAAGGTGATTCCGTACCTGTGTAAGAATCTTCCTAATTTTCAGCCTCGGCAGCTGTGCGGCTGCAGAGGCGGAAGCCGGCCGCGCGGGGGAGCCTGCCGCCCTCTAATTGCTCGGGCCTTGGCGGACCCCGGCCGTTGTTCCTCAGTCCCTGGAAAGGCCTCCGCTGAAATCAAAGCTGCCCACGTCCTCTTCCATGAGCCGGCCTCATTTAGGGAAGGCAAAGTGATGTTCTCGGGCGGGAGGTCACGTTCTCCTCCACTCGGCAGTGTGGCGGTGCAGGAGACCAGGCCTCCCTCTCCTGCCTTAGAGGGTGGGGATGATGGGTTGAGCGGGCTTTTTTTTTTGCTCCAGGTGGGTCACTAGGGACATCCCTAAGAGAAAGGGCAAGAGAGGGGGAAGGTGCCGCCGCGGACTCAGAGGTAGGAGGTCCCCGGGAGTCACTTGGGGGCGAGTTGGAGTCTGTTCCCACGCGGTGACTGCAGACCCGCCCGGGAGGAGGTAGAGGGGCGGAGATGCTTCTCGGCTTCCACCCCTTGGTGTGGTGGCAGTGATGACATTTCCCTGGGCCTGCTGGTTTCCACGGTGGATCCGCAGGGATCAGAGGAACAGCAAGAGAGAGTTGGGAGATGGAGGCGCAGGAGGGAGACCGGCCAGGTCCCCTGAGTGGTGGCCCTCTCCGCACACCCGTGCACAAAGGCCGGTTCCGGGTAACCAGAGAAGCCTGACAGGACCATAGCCGTAGTCAATGTAAAAACGAAGGAACCCACTCCAAAGAACAGCCCACACGTTACAAAATGCTTGCTCATTTTTTCTTTTTCTCTCCTCCCTGCTCCAATATCCTGGTTCTTGATCCTAGAGAAGGAAAGGGCAGGGAGCTGGGAAGGAGTAAGTCCTCTCCAGCCCAAAGCACTGCATGGGGAGGAGCAGACCGTGTCTGTCCCCTTACTCTGGGTCCCCACAGCTGCAGACTACAACTGTCCCCTGACTATGGGTTTCCTCAGCTGCAGACCACAACTGTCCTCTGTCTCTGGGTCCCCACAGCCGCAGACCACACCTGTCCCAACTGAGATTCCCCAGGCATAGATCACCCCAATCCTGGGACTCTGGGTCCTCACAGCCACAGAGCACAACTGCCTCTTGACTTTAGGTCCCCTCAGCCGCAGACCACAACTGTCCCCTGGCTCTGGGTGCCCATAGCCACAAACCACAAGTGTCTCCTGACTCTGGATCCCTTTAGGACAGACCAGCCAGCACCAGGGGGAGGGACAGCTGTGGAGGGCTAGAAGAACATTATCATTAGCAATATAAAATTTTATTTCAAGCCAAACTGGACTTTTAACAACCAAAATGATCTGAAAAAATGTGGAATCTGCTCAGCCTATCACTAAGGGCAAAAATGAGCCATTGGTAAGACATGGTTGAAGATGATCAGAAAAAAACCTCTTCTGGTTCATTCTTGGGTAAGGGACTAACAAGTCTCTCTGGGTCTTCACTCCTCCTGTTTAGCACAAAAACAGTGCTGGTCCCTGCTTTTCCAGCAGGCATGTGGAACTGAGGACATGGTGGGCAAAGGGGCTATGAGGAACAGGCTCAGAGCAGCCAGAGGCCAGGGCCCTGTGGTCAGCCAGCCCTGCTCTCAGTGACCTGCCCCCAGCCAGCTCCAGCAGGATGTAGGAGCGCCAGGTCTAGCCAAAGTGCTCGCAAGGCATCCATCTGGGCTTTGTGGGATCAGAAGAGGCCATTCTTCAGTTAACCAGGGAAGGAAAGGCATTAGGGATCATGGGAAATGGAGGTTTCCAGGGTGCTAGAACAGAGGTTAGCTTTTTCTGTAATAGCCAGGGAGTAAATATTTTAGGCTTTGTGGGCCATTCAGTCTTTGTTGAAAATACCCCACTCTGCCCATGTAGCCCGAAGGCAGACATACATAATATGTATGTGAAAGAGTGTGGCTGTGCTCCAAGTAAAGCCTCATTTAAGAACAATTTTATATAATTTTCATGTGTTACGAAATAGTATTCTTCTTTTGATTTTTTTCAGCCATTGTTAGCTTGCAGCTGTAGTTTACAGACCCCTACCACAGATCATTCCTTGTAGGATTATATTGGTCAATAAATCTAGCCTTGGGTCTTCCCTGCAAACAATTTCTCTTAGAAATTCCAACTCCCTGGCTCTCAGCTGGGGCTACTGCAGATCTCCCAACCTGGGCATTTAGGCCTGGCTTTGTCCCTCCTCTTCTTCCCTGGCTGTGAAATTTGTGAAGGTTAGTCACTGTCAGCCTCAGGGAAGACTAATGAGGTGACCTGCAGAGCACGTGAGTGTGGGATTCACAGAAGGGGTTTTACACGTTGGAGGGAAGAGCTCATCTCCTCCAGTTGCGTCTCTAAGAGGAGAAGGAGGGAGCCCAAAAGGAAAGTCAGTAACCCAAGACCACGTAGCAGCCCAGTGGCCAGGCGAGGGCTCGGGTGTGATTGTCAGAACATGCTTCAAGAGCCATCTGTGGTGTGCTCCCACTTAATGGGCACAATGTTAGGGTGCATGGCATACCTCTTGGGGGTGTCACACAATTATAGGAGGGACTCTGCCTAACAAATACAAACATTGTAACCTAATTCTTTGTACCCTCAGATTAACCTGAAACAATAAAAAAAGCCATTTGTGGCTCTGCAGTCTTCTAGAAGCTATGGGAAGAGGGGAGGGAGGATTTTCTGAGGACCCTCTAGTCACTGGGTATAAACACAGACTATTCCTTACTATGTCTCCTCACCTGGGATTCAGCCAACTCCTTCTTCTTACATCCTGGGAAGATTTGTAGGCTTTGGTTTCTATATATATTAAAATGAATTCAGTAAATTTATAATGCCAATCTTATATGTGACTTAAAACTATTCTTGGTAATTTCTAGGCAATTTCCATGATCAAAGCGCTCAGAGAGGGGCCTGGGGTTTGGTCTGCTTCTCCTCCCCCACCCCCAGTCAGCTGTCAATCTAGAGATGCAGTGGGGGGCAGAGGGGCAGGGTTGTGTGGTGAGCAGTTAGCAACTCACAGGTTTCTCACAGCCGGCCCCATCATGGCTGATTTCAAGTTACCGATGTGGTGTCTCCCTGGGAGGGGGGTTTGAGAAGAGAGAGATGACAGCTGGCGTGGGTCTGTGTGAGCTGGTATGAGCACAGCCCTGGGTGAGGGATGAAAGACCAGTCTCTACTGAGTGAGCACACATAGTCATCTCTGCTGCCTGTCAGTACTGCCCTGGCTGACACTGATGGGCTCTTGATGTCCTCTGTGGGTAGCTCCTCTCCCAGGGCTTCCAAGGTGCTTGGTCCCTACATGTGGGAGCCCCAACTCATCCACTCTTCCTCAGCCCCTGCCACCTGTGTGCAGGCAGGGCCTCTGCTGACAGGGTCCCTGTGCCAGGTGGGACAACTCAAGAAGGCCCAGGCTGAGCTGTGTTCATAGTGTTTACTTGAGACATGGGGCAGCCACACCCTTGACAGCAAATCATGGGAGTGTAGGTAGTTCAGCCCTGCTGTGGTCTGAATGCTTGTGTCCCCCCAAATTCATTTGTTGAAATCTGCATTCTCAACCTGATAGTATGAGGAGGTGGGAACTCTGGGAACTGATTGGGTCATGAGGTAATGAATAGGATTAGTGCCTTTATAAAAGAGTTGCCAGAGAGCTGGCATGCCCCTTCCATCATGTGAGGTACCAGCTATGAATCAAAAAGTGGGTCCTCCCCAGACAGTAAACCTTGACCTTGGACTTCCCAGACTCTAGAACTGTGAGAAATGAATTTCTGTGGTTAATGCACATGATGTACAGCATTTTGTTATAGCAGCCTGAAGAGATTAAGATAAGCTTCAGTTCTTCCCACCCCAGCTCTTTTCTCTCTTCTTCTTCTTATTTAGATAAGCAGCAGGATGGGCCACAAGTCTGTTGTGTGAAACCAGATAATTAGCTGCTGGTCTTCCTCTTCTGGGTACTTCCTAATTAGAGACCACTAGGGAGAGGTGGGAAGGCCAGAGCTGCTGTAATGGAGAAAAACATGTATTTGTTTCTTCATCCCATACATATTTTGAACACTTTCAAAATTGGGACCTTGTTCTGGGACCTCTGCTTCAACTTGCGTGGGGCTAATAATGAAATCCACCACATGGGTTAAATCTATGTAAGACATTTCAAAAACACCTGACATAGCAGTGGCTCACACCTGTAATCCTAGTACTCTGGGAGTCCGAGGCAGGTGGATTGCCTGAGCTCAGGAGTTCAAGATCAGCCTGAGCAAGAGTGAGACCCCATCTCTAAAAATAGCCAAGCATTGTGGAGGGCACCAGTAGTTCCAGTTACTGGGGAGGCTGAGGCAAGAGGATCATATGAGCCCAAAAGTTTGAAGTTGCTGTGAGGTATGATGCTATGGCACTCTACTGAGGGTGACAAAGTGAGACTCTGTCTCCAAAAATAATAAATAAAAAGACCCAGACATAATACATGCTTGACAAACGTTAGATATTATTACAACAGCAGTGATCCATCCATTGCCCTAACTTTATGTACACCTGACCTGAGCCTAGCAGGGATGTCTGTATGACATGTGACATGTCTCAAGAGGGGATCTCCAGAGGAGGAAGTCAATCCTCCGGTACATTTTTTTAGAAATATGCTTTTTCATTCTTCACCAAGAACACAAAGATAGAAACTATGTTTTATCTATCTTCATATTCCGGTTTTCTCTCTCCCTTGCCACTCAGATTTATTGAAGGAATTTTTTTTTTTGTACTGAACTGTACTGTTCCACCTTTCCAGAGTGAAGCGTATACATCACAGAAGCTTCTTGCTGATGGGTGAAATGCAGGAACGTGCCCTGCCATTCCAGAATTATAGCAGAACATAGAACTGAGCTCTGCAGGGGCTCATCATAGTATCTTAGCTCCTAGCAGAACAGTCCCCAGGAGCCACAGAAGTGAGGAGGTGGTCACTAGGAGAGAGATCTGTGTCTCAGCACTAGAGCCTCGCCTAGAATGGGTATTTTAGTCAGGAGCCCGGAACTGTGATTTCCTAGGAGAATGTATCAGGCTGTTACTGTACAAGATTTCCTGTGAGGGAAAGTAACTTGTGCAGAGAATTTTGCAAATATGTGCCATTCGACAAGGGACTTCTAGGGAAAGTGGATTGCTTCAGTGGAGATGAGAGAACTTACGGCAGAAACACTGGTGCGAGGACACGAGCAGCTGTTAGGATGAGTGATGGTCACAGGGAACATGGCAGGTTCCTGGGCAGCAGGGTTACCTGTTACTAGTTACTTACGGCTGTGGATTCGTGTGCATAGGTTGCGGAGGGGATGGCGCAGGGGAATGTGTGGAAGGAACAGGTTGGAGATAGGTTGTCACACTTAGCAAAATATTCATATACGTCAGTAGGGGTGTGTGTATGTATGTGATACACGTTAGTTTTTTAAATATAAATATGTCTCATGTAATCTTCCAAAAATCTTTTGAAAGAGTAGTTATGTCAGTGAGTGCAATGATGTAAGAGAGTATATTAAAGAATCTATAACATTGTAGGAGATTCTTAAAATTCATGTGGATCGCCACTTGTTTGGGATGCCAAACATCTGAAAAATTAAAATGTGTGAATATATCTTACACTAAGTCCCCAAAGCAGCCCAAAGTTTGGGATACCTAATTTGGTTAGTAGTGGTCCAGTGGTTTTCAGGTTGGATTGCGGATGTGGGTAGTATTAGGTGAATCCATGGATGATGAAGAAAAGGAAGGAATTTTAATTCTTTCAGGGCGATGGTGATGTCTTTTTTCCATTTGGGTCTCTCCTGGAGTGGCAGCCCTGTCTAGCATCTGGCTGAGATGGTGGTGCTTGTGCATTGCATTTTATACAGGAGGAGCATTGTATCTTACAGCTGGGGGGCTGAGAAGTGGTTCTGTGGATACTGGCCTGCCACAGAGGGACAGGGCAAGTTCTTCCCTGACATGTGAGAATTCTCTCCAGCCTCTGTGAGTAATAAGTGGCAGGTAGTGTCCCAGATGGCAATGAGTCCTGACATGGAAATATATCCTGCCTCAAATAAGAATCACCAATCTAGAGAGCTAGTGAATTGGGGGCGGGGGATGTTTACAAGATAGTTTGAATAGTTAGACAAAAGAAAAGCTAGAATTATAAGTTTCTCACTTCGAAGCTGAGATGAATGACCAGCTGAATGGAGGGTGGGCAGATGGGAATATTAGTAGCCTCTGAATTTTCTCTGGGGAGAGATAAACTGAGACCTATGAAAAGCAGTCTCAACACTGATAAAATGGCTAGACAAGAATTTTGCATCAGTGTTTGTTTACCTTAACAAGCCTTTCATATGATATACTGTTACTGTTTCAAAGGCTCAGCAGCAGTGTTCTATCAGAAGGGAGAAAGAGCATTTGTGGTATTTTCAGAATCTGTGGAATCCATATAAAGGCAAGGTCCAATATGCCATTCATAATGTGGAGCTGTGAGTAATGGTGTAGGTTATAACTTATGTTCTGATCAAGGTACAGTTGGTGCAGCCCTGGGTTCTAACTGTAATAAACATTAGTTATAGCATTTATCATCAGTCAGTGGAGAGACTCAGAGACATAAATCTTTTTTCCTGCCAAACCCACCTTAGACCACTGGCATCACCTAACAGTGGGCAACCGTGGCTCATCTAGGCTGATTCCTGAAGAAGGGGGGCTTGGCTGGTGGCCTGAGGGGGGAATGCTAGACTCACAGCAGTCATAGTAATATCACGCAAACCTGTCCAAGACAGAGAAGAAAGGAAGCTTGGCAAAGAGCTCATGAGACTCAGAAGTGCAGACAGAAATGCAGGCGGAAAGAAACAGGCCTTTCTGGTGGCAAATTTGATTGAGTTCCTGGTTACAAGTAACTGGAAAAAAAAAATGACTGACAAATTTAATCAAAGGGCAATTTCTTGGGAGCTCACGAAGTTCACAAGAGGTGAGAAGATCACAGTGGGGAATTGGCAAGAATCAAAGGCACTCTAAGTGGTTAAGAAACAAAAAGCAGGAACATAGTAACTATTAATAAATGAGACCTGCTGCCACAGCCACTGCTGTCACCACTGTGATGGGCCACGTCCACTATGTGCCTACTGTTTGGGCAAAGCCCTGGGAAAAAGAGCTGTTTGGCCAAACGTGAGTTTCCTTTCATACAAAGGTTACATCGCTCCCCTTTTCTCAGTAAAGATAAATCACCTGGCATTCTTCAAGATCCACCCATCTTCTGTTCTGAGCAAGTTTCTTAATTCAATGACTTTTATAAAGGAAAATAAAAATCTTAGCACCCCCTGCAACTCTTTATGCAAAAGGGAAAACCAAACCTGGAAGGTCAAACCTTCCAAACAAGTAGCTGTTGCTAACAAATTGTGCATCAGCCAGCTTCCCATAGGAGGGCAAAAGGGCTGTAAAGCGCTGCCCTGCAGATCCTTCACGAGGAAATTCTTTGCTGGCCTCTCATAAGCCAGGACACGTAAATTATAACTTTGGGTTTGCAGGCTGAGTCTGGCTTCTAAAACTAAAGCCTGCAAGATTCCACACTAGTAACCTTGATTACAAGTTTATCTTCTCCAGTACAGAACAAAGACAAGATCCATCACTCTTCCACCCGCCAGGAACATCTACATAATTGATTCTCCCTTTACTCCCTCTTTCTCTCCAGTCATCCACCCTTCTTATTAAAAAGGTAGATTTCTTGGGCTTTGCCCTCCCCCTTTTTTCCTGTAGCCTTCTCCCCTCAAATATTAAAGTTCCCAAATCCCTCTTTAGAAAGATAGTAGCAGATGTGTCTGTGGTTTGTGTTTTTTTTTCCAGGCATGTCCACAAACTTAATAAACCTCCATTGATTGATATCTTTGCCTCAGTCACTTACTTTGGGTAGTCATAAAATAGTAATTACTGCCCTTATGTAGAGCTTCAATACAGTGGGAAAAGGAACCAACAAGATAGCTTGTCCATTCCAGTTTGGATTTTGGATGGACTAATTCTTTCTATTCTCACACTCACATTTGGGGTTTGTATTATGCTAGTGCTTATGGTCCATAGAACTATCAAGCCAAGACATTCACCTAAACATGGTCTCTGGATGGTAACACATGTGAGAAAATAAAACCTTCTGGTATGGCATGCCCCGAAGTCAGGCCTTACAGACATCGTGGCTGTGTGGGTTGAGGCGTCCTTCAGGATAAGTCCCAGGCCAGGCTCCCTTATGCTGTTGGAAGGAACCAGAGTAAGAAAGCAGGGGTGTTTGGTAAGGCGCAGAACACCTCTATCTGTGCTCTCATCCTGGCCCCAAAAATGTTGAGACAGAGCTGAACCTATGGGTTGCTTTATAAGTCAGCTTTTGTGGATTACAGCCAATCTCTTCAGTTTATACTGTATCTGGTCAATTGGCCTGACTCACCATTTGGTGAAAATTTCTATTGACTGTGAGCTTTTCTAGGCAGGGACCATATGTACTTAATATATAGTGAGATAATACTTTAAAATATTACTGGATATTTCCCCTGCCACAATTTTTTTGTACATAATCGTACCCTTATTTAGAGAGAGGTATCCTGTTGCCTTAGGGAAGATTATGATTGCTATTATAGGAATGCAAAGAGAGAGAAATGTCAGAGTTTCACTTTTGACTTGCAAAAGAGCTCAAAAACCCCACTTTGAGAGAAAGGGATTTATTAGGAAGTTCAAAAGTCAAGTCCAGGCATGAACAACAGATAAGGCAGAGAATAGTTGAAGAACTAGTTTTTCTCCAGAGTTTATAGAGCTTGCCTTGAAATGGTGGGAAGACCTTTGGGATATAGGTCTGAGAGAGTTGGTAGAGGCCCTGCCTGGGGGAGAAAGATGGAAACCCCAGGTAAGTTTGGAGGGATCCCAGAGCAGAGGCTACCGATTCCATCTTTGCAAACTGCATAGTGGTTTCTGCTTGTAGCATGGCTGTCAGGCCGAAGAGTAGTGGCAGCTGAGTGAGCCATCAGGAATCAGAGGCTGAGTGTGCCTTACAGGATTGCCTTGCACCCTATGAGTGCAAAGAAAGGGGCTGAGAGGTTCTGAATCCTGCAGAGGAGTCAATTAAAAATTTATATCTCTGATTCTGTATCCTAGGAGTTTACATTTAATAATCCCAGATTTTTGTACCCAACCTGGTACAATGTTAATGCTCAGAAGAACTTTTGTTGACTAGGAGGAAATTTAACTTTTCTGATTGTCAGGGAGAACTTATGCAGAAGCCCTGCTTCCAGTGCTTTAGCATTAAGGATCCTGCTTGTCATCACAGAGCAGTACTTGCCAACAATGCCCTGGGACAGTTTACACTTAATGAGGGCTCAGTTCAAGCAGGCTACTCCCAATCTTGTACTTCATTGTGAAAGGGGAAGGGTATGCCCTGAAGTTTATATAGGATTCATACTGATGCTCCTTATTATACAACTAGGAATTTATTCTGTTTATGGAAAATTTCTCTTTATATACAGAAAGGAAGATGAGGACTAAGAGCCAGGAGGGAAAGTGGTTTATCACATTTATTACTCCCTACTATACTGGGTGGGGCATAAGTCATAACTTATAAGTTAGTATTAATAATACTTTTATTTTATAATGTTAAATTGTAGCTTAGGTTAGTGCACTTGGAATTACATAGACTTTTAAATGTTGGTTGAATGAATTAATGAATGACAGTTGAGTCACTTGCTCAAGGCTATGTGGTCTTGTAAGTGATGGAGCCTGAAAACAACTTAAAGTCTGTAGATTCCCACCAGGCTGTGAAGGACATCTCTACAGTTATAAACTAGCTATTTGGTGACTGGCTTAGTCCATATGAACTGCTATAACAAAATATCTGACAATGGGTAAACTATCAATGCTAGAAATTTATTTCTCACAGTTCTGGAGGCTGGGAAGTTCAAGATCAAGGTGTCAGCAGGTCTTGTTTTTGTTTCCAAGAGGGCGTCTTGTACTCCATGTTCTCACATGATGGAAGAGTAGAAGAGAGTGAACTCATTCCCCTAAACCCTTTTATGAGCCCTAATCCCATCCAGGAGGTCTCTGCCTCTAATCATCTCCTGAAGACCCTACCTCTTAATACTACATGTATCACATCGGCCATTAAGTTTCAACACTTGAATTTGGGGGACACATTCAGATAATAGTGGTGATTATTTATTAAAACTATCATTCTCTATAGTCTTGGATCTCTTATTGTCATTATTTTGACTCTAAGTACTTGGGTGGGCAGCACCCAAAGCTCAGTGGGGCACCCGCCACATATACCAAAGCTGGTGGGTTTGAACCCAGCCTGGGCCAGCTAAAACAACAATGACAACTGCCACAACAACAGCAACAACAAAAAATAGCCAGGCATTGTGGTGAGTGCCTATAGTTCCAGCTACTTGGGGGAGCTGAGGCAAGAGAATTGCTTAAGCCCAAGAGTTCAAGGTTGCTGTGAGCTCTGATGCCATGGTACTCTACCCAGGGTGACAGCTTGAGACTGTCTCAAAAAAAACAAAACAAAAGTACTTGGGTAGATGCATCTTTCTTCAAAGCAAGAGATGTTTTAGGAAGACTTTAAGATAGGCAAGGTGAAAGTTGAGGGGCCCCACCTTCTGTGCCCCCCTCTTTTCTCAGTAGGGAGACAGTTTATCTGCTATGGATGAGAATTGGGAATTGATTTGGGATGATGATAATCCAGGGTTTAGAGTAGAGAATACCTAGAGGGGGCTTTGTGGGAAATGTTGAATAAATGAGTTGAATGAAAGATTTGCTGAGTAGTAGAGGGGATTCATAAATAATATGTCAGGTCAGTTACTAAGCTTACAAGTTTCTGAGGGCTAAAATTGTAGATGAGGCTCGGTGCCTGTAACTCAGTGGCTACGGTGCCGGCCACATAAACCGGGGCGGGCAGATTCAAATCTGGCCTAGTCATGCCAAACAACAATGACTGCAAGAACAAAAAAATGGTCAGATGTGGTGGGCACCTGTAGTCCCAGCTACTTGGGAGGCTGAGGCAAGAGAATCACTTAAGCCCCTAAATCTGAGGTTGCTGTGAGCTGTGATGCCATGGCAGTCTACTGAGAGTGACATAGTGAGAGTCTGTCTCAAAAAAAAAAAAAAGTTTTAGATGGTGGGAAAACCAAGAATTTCTTAAGGTTCTACAGATAGTAAGTGGCATTTTAGATAGCAACTTTTATGGAGTTGGCTGTCAATATTTATTTTTCAACTGATTACTTGATAGAAAGCTCAATTCTTGGGAGCAGAGATTGTATCTTCTTTATCTTTGCGTTTTTCTAAGTCCTTAGCACAGTGTGAAGCCCCAGAGTTGTTCTCAAAGGAATGGGATCAGAGCTAGAGGTGGAGCGCTAGGAGATATCCAAATATACAAGCAATGATTGAATCAATTGTCCAGAGGAGCAACCTCTGAGGAGGGAAGACAGAGGCTCAGGTAGGAGCTTACCCCACCCTCTCATGGCACTGTCCCCCATGAAGGTGAGGCCTTGTGATGACCAGACTGCCCCTAGCTCATCAGGATTCTCTTTTTGACCCTGGAATTGATGTGTGGGAGGAGATTTCCCTCCTCCTGCTTTTCCACTAGTCCACCTCCAAGGTTAAAGATGGTCCTCCCAGCTTTCTTATTCTTCCTTTTTATAACTCAGTACCCCACTTTCAGCCTTGTATACCAAGTTATTCAAAATAATACTTCGTAATAGCTTAGTGATCTGGTGAAGGGAAAATCCAGCTTCGCTGTTGCAGGGAACCCAGTGGAGCCTGCTGCTGGGTGTGGCGGTGTGTGCACGCGATGCTTCATGTGGCTTCCTGAACACATGGCTATGCAGCTGAGTGTGTGCGTGTAAATATTTTTGTGTGTGAATGAGAGTGTGTGTGTGCCCACGTCCTGTACAGCTAGCTGATTTATTGTCCTAGAAGTCGACCTGCTAGGTTAGAAGAAGGTAGAATTTTCCAGCCTTCTCAGTCATAAAGTATGTAAGCCCAAGCATAGGTTCAGGTTTCATACAGTAATTGTGCAAATCTCACATTGCTCAGCACCATCATACCACTTGACATGCCAGAAGCTTAAAAATTCTTGAAGAGTCTTAGCTTCACAAAAGCTTCATGAGATCATTAGGAGCTAAAGAAAACAGTACTTATACATAATACTTAATAGTGCTCAATATTTGTGTCAGTTCAGACTGGAATCAGTTGTAGTAATACATGCAAATAGGTAGCTATTTATTTCTCCTGTAAAAGAAGTGGGATGACCGGTGGGCTGAGGCCCTGATGCAACAGTGGGGTAGTGAGGACCAAATTATACTCAGCTCACATCCCGAGTATACCCATGGTCTCAGGATCCCAAATTGCTGCTGGAACTCCAGTTAGCTCATGTACATTATGGGCAGGAGGTTGGAAGAGAGAAAAAGGGATACAACTTCTTTTCAAACAGGCTCCCTGGAAACATGACAGAACATGAGAGTTTCCATCTTACTCTGAAAGTTGGCATGGCCACACTAGTTGCAAGAGAGGCTGGAAAATGCAATGTGTTGAGTTGCCCTGGAGTTCTGCTGCTGAGATAGCAGAGAATGGAAATTGAGTGACAAGTGGCAGTGCCTGTCACATTATATAGTGTTCTTATCTCTCAACACGATAGTCCTGCTGTGTCATCCTAACACCCTCCCTGGTGGATAAGCCAGATGGTATCAGCCCACTGAATTGTGGGCTTTTTCAGGGAGGAACCTGTTACCAGTCTTTTCGATCCTGCCTTTTTAATGCCCTCCTTTAGCTCTGTGTCCAGTGTATCAGTAAGTTCAGACCCCCCACTTTACAGATGAGAAACTGAGCCAAAGGGAGATGAGGTGACTTAGAATGCAGAATAATGACAGAATGAGAGGAGGGTCAGCCTGCCTCCACCCAGACCCTGGCCCCGATCACCCTACAGTGGCATGGAGTCCAGAGCCCAGAGCTCCTTCAGGCCTCTGGGGGCTGGGGGAGCAAAGCAGTCATTGTGTTCTGCCCTTGTCTTGTAGGTCTGGGAATGAGGTCATGTAGTCTGCCTGGGCAGCCACCATTTCAGTTCCAGAGAAAAAGAGAAATCATTTTTTTCCACTTTGCATTTAAGGAAGATCCCGTGGATTCCTCCGGGTGCTGGCTGCGCCTCACCCTCTGTCTCCAACATCCCACCTGTGGCTAAGCTCTTGTTTGCTTTTCTCTTTGTGTGCATGAGCTTCTGCTAGACCCAGGCACGGGCCAGGTGCTTTATGTATATCATTCACTTAGACTTTCAACTCCTGGATTGGTTCTGAGGACCTCCTCCTCACCCCTTTGATAAAGGAGGGCTCCCCTGCCCTGAAGAGCATCCCATGCTGAGCGCACAGGGCTTGGTGTCATACAGAGGACATTGACCGCAGTATGTTGTCACAGATGCAGCCCTGGGAGGAGGATGCTCCTGCATGGCAGGGCCACATGGGGTGCCACTCAGCAGCAGGATGAACCTACAGGGACTGTGTGAGGCAGGCTTTGTAGTGACAAAAGGGTCAGGTGCTTGCTGGCTCCCTTGGCAAGATGTGACTGAGTTTTGAGTAGTTTTATGGGCTGGCAGGGAGATGAATCTCATTAGGTTGAGTTAGGGTTAGTGGGTACAGCTGGTCCACCTGGTAGGGGATCACGCCAGGTAGTGAGTACTTGCTGCTGGCTGGAGCCTATCAGGTGACACTAAGAGAACCCATGGCTAAGCCTTAGAAGTCCTGTGAGGCTAAAAGATGTTAGTGCAGAATGGTGGATTTCAAACCATTACATATAGTACCATGTCCTCACTTTACATGGGACACATGGGGAGGGTCAAGGTCACACAGCTAGTATGATGTTTGGTTTGATACCGAAAGGCTTTTCCTTTCCTCTGTATCACTTTGTATGATGCCATTACCTTATATGAACCCCCTGCCCACTGTGTTGGGGAGTATCTTGTGAATGAGGAGAGTGAGGGTCAGAGAGAGAGGTATAGAGCTCCAGGTCTCTCAGCCAGAGAAAGCTGTGGAGTCAGCACCTGTGACAGCAGCCTCTGGTGTTGTCCCTGATATCAGAAGAGTGGTCACAGCTCACTGGCTTCTAAATCTCTGGGCAGGATCGGGTAGGCCATGACTTGGGTAATCAGACTGCAATGCCAGCAGCTTTCTGTAGCTCTGAGGATTCTTTAGAGGTAGGGCAGGAGACTAGGCTGAACTCCTCAGATATGTTCTTGTTTGGGGTTGCTCTGTGGAAAAATAAGGACTGAGACGATCATATTATATTCAGGGACGATATTCAAAATATTGAACAACTACTGGAAAGACAATCATTTCTAGTTGGTCTGGACATTAACCCTTCAGCTGCTGTATGGCAGAAAAATCTGGAGGGTCCTAGGGCAGGATACTCCCCTGTGTGGTGCAGAATATAGGAGATGATGGAGAGAAAGGGCATGTTACTATTTGCATAAATTAAAAGTGCATGCATTCACGACAGCCATGCACGTTCTCCATGGACACACAGAAAGAAAGAGTATCAATAAGCATGTTAGAATGTTGGTCTGCAGCGGGTGGGATGGGGGATAAAGGGATGAACAGACAAACAGGACAGAGGTCTTGCATGTGCTGATGAGGACAATACACCCTAACCCAGGAGTAGGACTAAATCGACCCTCTGCAACCAATGGGAAAAAAAGAAAGGCAAGAAAAATAGAATAGGTCAGAGCAGTTGGCCAGCACTCCTGTGATCCCAGTTACCTGTGGAGAGAAGAGGGAGGTGCATTGGAGAGGGGGTGCCCTGCCAGTGACTACTGGCAGAAAGCTGGACACTTACCACCCACCCCGTTTTTCCAGAAAGACCTCTGGATTCTTTGTCACCACCACATTTTGTTGCAGTAGAATTTCCTCCTCCTTATTGCTGTAAGAGATTGTGATTTTTTTTCAATGACATTTTGAGAGAAAGGGAAAAAAGACAAAATATGTAGTCCAAAAAAACTTTCAGAGAAATAGTGGCTAAAGACTTTCTTCCTCCAGTCCTAGGAAACTAGCAATGGGTCATGGAGCTCCTGTGGACCCTGTGCCTAGACCCCTGGCCCTAGGCTCCCTCCCTTTCCTGAACAGGCCTCCCACCGGCACTTGAGGTACAGCGGCCTCCAGACCCACAGAGGCTTCTACCTAGATTTGTTTCTTTCAGAGGATTGGGGTAATTTCTCTACAAATACAGCAAGATAATGCCGAATATTGGGGCAATTTCTTTAGAGATACAGAAAATTAATGCCATGGGCAGTCCTCTCCTGGATGATACCTGCAGTTTAACCCAGGCTTTCTGAAAACACGTGGGAGGCCTTGAGAGTCCGTGGTGTTGTGGGGCGGTCAGGACACGTGGTACCACTTGAGGACTTTGAGAGCCCTTCACCTCACAATGACAGACACTCCTATTTCTTTCCCGTCCCCAAACCCAGGCTGTGCTGTCATCCCTCTTTATATCACCAGAGAGCAGGATAGAGAGTTTGCCAGTTCCTGCAGTCAGGGCTGAAGGAAGGCTTTCTCATAGAGGCATTGATTCTGGCAACACAGGGCATTTTTGGAATCCAAGGACTGGGGAACAAGAGGATGACATCTAGTTCCTCATGTGACTTTTAAGATGGAGTTCAGCTGTGAGTGCCTGAAACCCCAAATAACAATGGGATACAAGTTTGTTTTCCTCATTTAAATATAGGCAGTCTGGGTGGTTAGTGGGACCCAGCCCCCTCTATCTCCTTGCTCTGCCATCCTTATCATGTGGCTTGTACTTATGGGTATAAGTGACAAGTCCAGAGCCAGCCATCTTCCCTGTGGTCAGAAAACATGAAAGTATAAGGGGGAAGGGGAAAGGTGTCCTACCCCCTCCTCTAAGGACACTCTTGGAAGCTGAACATACCATTTCCACTGATGTCCCATTGGAAAGAACTCAGTTACATGCTCTTCCCCCTGCAGGGGAGGCTAGGACTTGCTGATTTTATTTTATTTATTTTTTTCCTCTTTTTTTTTTTTATTAAATCATAACTGTGTACATTAATGCATTCATGGGATACAATGGGCTGATTTTATATACAATTTGGAATGCTTACATCAAACTGGTTAACATAGCCTTTCACCTCTCTTAATTATTGTGTTAAAACATATATACTCTACTTTTAATAGATTTGACAGGTACTCTTGCAATATGCACCATAGGTGAGGTTCCACTGATTACCCTCCCTCCACGGAACCTCCCCCCTCCCATCCTCTCTCCCTTCTCTTCCCTCCTTTATCCTGGGTTTTATCTTTCATATGAAAGTGTGGGTGATATATATTGATTTCATAACAGTACTAGTACATTGGATACTTTTTCTTCCATTCTTGTGATACTTTGGTAAGAAGAATATGTTCCAGTTCCATCCACGTAAACATAAAAGTCATAAAGTCTCTATCTTTTTTAAGGCTGCATAATATTCCATGTTGTACATATACCACAATTTATTCATCCATTCATGGGTTGATGGGCACTTGGGCTTCTTCCATGACTTGGCAATTACGTATTGGACTTCAATAAACATTCTGGTGCAAATAATTTTGTTGTAAAATTATTTTTGGTCATCTTGATATATACCTGGTAGAGGAATTGCAGGATCAAATGGCAAGTCTACTTTTAGTTCCCCGAGTGTTCTCCAAAAGTAGATTTGCTGATTTTATCTATAGCAGCAATAGAATTAAGAGGATGACTAACTGTTGCTTTGCTCTGGACTAAAGGGGTTTCTGAAATGCTGGACTTTC
>CAUYQV010119282.1:0-31031 GCA_963574575.1 Galagoides demidoff
TGAAATGTCCTATTTGGACCTAGAAGAGAAAAAGACTCGGACCCGTACTGATGCAAATAATTGGTGATTTTTATTCGCACCTGCACAGGGGGGCCGTTGCACTGAGACAAGCGGCCCCTCCTATGCGGAGTTTTTTGTCTTTTATACCTTTTTTTGCATAGCTTAAGCAAGCAAGGGGGGGGGAGGTGTATTCACTCGTCATAGGATACATTCCAAATCACAATGTTATCGTACAACAATAATTGATTAATGGATATATCTTAGATCACAATAGTCATCATTACATAATGGTAATTAATCAATAAGTATGTCTCAAATTACAATGGTTAACAATAATCAATCAGGCTTCGTGAGTCTTCCACCATTGTTCACCTGCTGAGAACCTAGTGAAACTTGGAACTTTTCGTGCTTCTTCTATTCTAGAGACCATGAGAACATGGCTGGGAAAGACCCCTAAAGCAGAGGGGGCGAGGGAATGTGGGGCTTTCCCGCGGGGCGGGGGAATGGGAAGCTTGCCTGCAGGGCGGAGGCTTACCCGCAGGGCGGAGGGGGGGGCTTGGGAGAGTGCGTAAGGGGAGGGAGCAGGAGCTCACAACAGTCCCAGTACCAGAAGACATTTATTTTTCAGTTGCTTAAGTGTAGAGAGCATCACTGGTAGGGACCATCTTTTTTTAACTTGTAAAGTTGCTTTTTGGCTAGCGTTAAGCACTCCATTTTAGGCTACAAAATGTGAGTCTTTTAGCAAAGGAGAAAGAATCAGAATGGGATTCCTGTGTATTTTTCTATAGATGTGGATAGACTTATCTAATTAAATTTTATTATCTAATCAAATAAAGTGTCTTTTTGAAAAGCCAATAGAATTTAAAAGTGCAGGTTTGAGATAGCACAGAAAACAACATATTTAGTGCCCACAACAATGTCCCTTGCTTTGTGCTGAGTATTTTGTATGCACTGGTGAGTCATTTATCACCACATCCACAGAAGGTGGCATACTTTTGAATCATTAAGTGATTTGGCCCAAATCACCTTTAAGAGGAAGAGGTGTATCCCTTGCTTATGCTACTACAATGACCCTCTTCTCCCAAAGGGATTAAAGGTCTAAAGAGATTAATTATTTTAAAATTAGCTGTGTCGTGTTTTCAACAAATACAAGCATTTTTCACTACGGTTCAAAAGGAAAAGGTGTCGTTTAAAAATCAAATCCCATCTTAGTTATAATACTTGCTGTTCATAGAAGCATAAATATCAGAAAAGAAAATAGTAAATTTGTTTTGTTCTTCCCTATCAGGAAATGCTTAATAGAAGCAAAAGGTAACTGTTCGCTAGAGGGAACTAGCCTGTAATGATCTGTTGCACCGACTGGGCGTGATTGGCCCAAGGGAGCTTCCTGTGTTATGATTTAAAGCTCAGAGGGTGGGGCCTGCCCACCGAGCTTGCTGGTGATTGGACGGCCTGAGCCGCCACTCACTCTTTGGCAGGAATGTAATTTGGGGCTCTGCGAAGTAACACAGGCTCCAAAGCGCTTGTGAAAATGTGGCTGTCAGAGAGGGAAGTACACATGAATTTGAAGACAGCATTAAAAAGCGTTCCGCCCACAAGTTCACTGTTCTCAACGGCTCAGTTTTAACAGGACAAATTCTAAGTTAAGGTAGGATCATTTTTTCTCTCTCTGTACAAAGGACTTAAAAGAAGGAGGAGTCAAATGTAAGTTCCTGTTTTTACAATAACTCTTTTGTGAACTTCATGGTAGTGAAAACCACAGAATCTCCTTTACTTCCATGTGTTTAATGCACACCATTCGCATATTGAACTAAATTTTTGTCCTGCATATAGAGATTTTGGGAAAATTTTCAGTAGTGAACTTTAGAGATTTATTGATACAGATATGAGTTCAGTAGTTTTGTTTTTATTCTTTCTTGAGCCATAAAAATCCTAAATTTATTTAGCATGTAAGCTGTTATCTGCAGTTAACCTTTTCAGAAAGGTTTCAAATGGGTGTTTTGGAAGTGTAAGTAGAAGAATTTTGAAAATCCCATCAGGTTTTACTAGTAGTAAAAATTACAGCCTTCAAATTAAGCTGCCACTCATTTGTTCATCAAAAAAGAAGAATTTTTTTTTCTTGTATTTGAGGGAAGCAGATACCTAAAATCAAGAAATTTTTTTTTATAATCAAATGGGTCTTATATTTGAGAACCTTGGTGTTCACTGTTCAAACTCTGATACAGTTTCTCTCTTTCAATCTCTCTGTCTCAACTTTCTCTTTATTTATTGTTCTATTCTTCGGATCCTATGGTGGCAAACTTACAAAAATGAGGATGTGAGTGGGAAGGCAAAGGTTCTTTGGAGATGTATATTATCTCCCTATGAGCAGTTGCCTAAGAAACCTGGGCAAGTCATTTGATGGATCTGAGATTCAGTTTTTTCATGTGTAAAGGAAAAAGTTAGACTCAATTACTGGTTCTTGTTTATTTCTTTCTTTTTCTTTCTTTTTTTTTTTTTGAGACAGAGTCTCACTTGTCACCCTTGATAGAACACCATGGCATCATAGCTCACAGTAACCTCAAACTCTTGGGTTCAAGCAAGCCTTCCAAGTAGCTAGGACTATAGGTGCCGGCCACAATGCCCAGCTATTCTTTATTTTTTGTTTTTTTGCAGTTTTTGGGCAGGGCTGGGTTTGAAACTGCCACCTCTGGCATGTGGAACCGGCGCCCTACTCCTTTGAGCCACAGGCTCTGCCTCTTTTTTATTGTTTTGAGACGAGATCTCAATCTAGCTCAGGCTGGTCTCCAACCTGTGAGCTCAGGCAGCCTACCCACCTTGGCCTATAGATCAATGGTTCTTGATTTATTTTCCCCAGCACACCTGAGAGACGCAGTCTACTTCTTTCAGTTAACAACAGTGCCTGTCAGGGTGTGTGAGTGTATTCTACCAGGGGCAAAGGTAGCAGTGGTGGTGGGGATGCCTCCCTGGGGTCATCCATCTTGAGACTTACTGGGTTAAGTTGTCTTTTTGAGATCCCTCTGGGCTTTAAGTTTGTTGAATCTAAAAACAAAATGTTTCTTTATAAATAAATTTAAATTCCAAGTATTCCATGTCTCTATTTTCTTTTAAGAAACGTTTTTTTAAAAAGTACATCAAATGTGCTTTTTCTTTTTTTTTTAGACAGAGCTTCAAGGTGTCCCCCTGGGTTAGAGTGCTGTGGTATCACAGCTCACAGCAACCTCCAACTCCTGGGCTCAAGCGAGTCTCCTGCCTCCACCTCCCAAGTAGCTGGGAGACGTTCACCACAACACCTGGCTGTTTTTTGGTTGCAGTCATCATTGTTGTTTGGCAGGCCTGGGTTGGATTCGAACCTGCCAGCTTAGGTGTATGTGGCTGGCGCCTTAGCCTCTAGCATCACAGGCACCAAGCCTAAATGTGCTTTTCCAAGTTAAAAAGGCATTACTTATCTATTAGAAAAGTTGGAAAAAAATCTTTGACTCAGATATAATTCTTGTTATTGTTTTTTTGCCTTTTGGTTGAAATCAAGTGTAGATATGATCCTTGTTAATATTTTTGGATATACTTTCAAGCTGTCACCCTGGGTAGAGTGCTGTGGCATCACAGCTCACAGCAACCTCCAACTCCTGGGCTCAAGCGATTCTCCTGCCTCCGCCCCCCCAAGTAGCTGGGATTACAGGCGCCTGCCACAACGCCCAGCTATCTTTTGTTGTTGTTGTTGGAGCTGTCATTGTTTTTTGGCAGGCTGGGCTGGATTCGAACCCACCAGCTCAAGTGTATGTGGCTGGCACCTTAGCTGCTTGAGCCACAGGTGCCGAGCCTGGAAACCCTTTTTAAAACACATTTTAATACAGTGCAAATAACACTGAACTTGGCTACATTACTTATTAGCTGTGCTCTTGGAAAAATCACTTCTCTGATCCTCAGGTTTCTCATCTATAAAATGGCAATAATTCCTACATTAAGTTAGCCTGAGGTTTAAATGAAACTACTTATGTGAAAAAAATATAGGGCCTGACACAAAATAGATGCAAATGATTATGTTTTATATTCTTTCCCTAAAAATGTTGTTAAGGATTATTACTTTTAAAGGTTTAAAGAACATAGAGTTTTTGTTGATTTTTTTTTTTTCATTTCAGTCCCATATGAAGGCTCAGAAAAGGGGTAAAGAACAACAGCTTGACATTATGAGCAAGCAGTACAAACAACTTGAAAGCCGTTTGGATTCGATACTTTTTAGAATTGCTCAGGAGACTGAAGAGATTAAGGACCTTGAACAACAGCTTACTGAAGGTGAGAATTTAAGTATGATTTAAGATAAATCAGTATCATTATTAATAAAAGAAAGTTGATAAAGGTAGGCATTTATCTAAATGTTAGCTGAATACAGTTCAGCTGTTAGTAGTAGCATTTGATAGGGAAATATTTAAAATTTTATTTTTCTTTTGTTTTATTGCTTTTATGCCTAGTGACTTCAGGTCATTCCATTCAGTAGGCAGGAAATAAACACATGATTGTGATGAACTCTGGCATGTCATTGTCTATGGCATAAAATCCTTCCAGGAATGAAGTGTCTGTTGGCATCAAGGAATTCAGTGTCTAGTTGTAAGAAGAATGTAGAAAGAACTTTGGGATCTGCTTTTGCAATGTGAATTTAAATTTTGACACATTTATAATAGTGGAAGAGGAAGACAATGGGCTTTGGGGTGAGACCCTGGACTCAGGTGCCAGTTCCTGTCTTGCCATTATCAGCTATGTTACCTAGGACAAGTTATTTCTATCTCAGTCATTAATTGTTGGGAGGATTAACTGAGGTAGTTTTCATAAAGTTTTTGGCACATAGGAAGTATTTAGTGTTATATATGGTATGTATGGGTGTGGTTCTTTTCTAAATTGTCAGATTACATACTTATGCTGCTAGTCTTATATTAGTTTTGTGTAGAGTGGTTTTGTATTGTATCTAACAGCAACCTTTGCTACATATTTTGCATTATTGTATTTGGAAATTATTTAACTTTTTATAGCATGAATCAGGTATTTTATAATCATTGCTAACTAAATATACTATTTTTACTATACATGTGCTTAATACTCCTATATTATTAATAATAAGAAATCATTGAAACCTTAGAATTTCACTCTTGGCTAGTAACAAATCACTAGGGAGATAATGTAATACCTTTGAAATATACATTATCACCCTTCTTGCATCTTGCTCAGGCCAGATAGCAGCAAATGAAGCCCTGAAGAAGGATTTAGAAGGTGTCATTAGTGGATTGCAAGAATACCTGGGAACCATCAAAGGCCAAGCAACTCAGGCCCAGAATGAGTGCAGGAAGCTACAGGGAGAGAAAGAGACATTGCTGCAGAAATTGACTGAAGTCAAGCAGGAAAGGGACCAACTGGAAATAGTTGCCATGGATGCAGAAAATATGAAAAAGGTATGATTGTTTCTTCCTGCCTATTTTCTCTAGCTTGAAAAGTGATAATGTCCAAATGAAGTTAGTTGAAGAAGTTAACAGTCAATTATACAAGTGGCAAAAAATATTAGTGGCTATATGATGGTTTTATTTCCTTTAAAAGTTTGCCTTTTTTTTTCTTTGTTAGCTGTGATACATTGAAATCATTATTTTTTCTTTTCTAAGAAAAGGAAGAGTATTTTAGTTGTATTTATGTTCCTGAAAGTTGTTATCAAATAACTAAAGAATATGAAATTGAAACTACTACAAATACTGAATTAGATGTCCATATTTTATTATTTGTGAAGTAGGAACACAGTGTGGTTTATCTTATTCTTCTTGTTACTACTTAATAAATTTGGCATTATTTTTCAGCTAATAAGACAGATGCAGTGTCGTAAATTAGACCCTTCCATAGCAGATTTGTTGCCCATTCATTTGGAAATTTTACTTGGCTTTATTTTAGTTGTTTAGCAAACTTTATCATGCATGAGAACCACAGATTCCTAAACCTTATGCTCAATGGGAATGGCTCCAGAAATATGAATTAATATATTTTAATGTTAAAAAATTTCTCAGGCATATTAAAATATCAAAAATAGTTGGTCTTTTTTTGTACTCATAATACAGCTTAAGAACTAAAACATTGCAGATGTATTTGAAACCCTGTCTGTACTCCCCACTAGAGATAACAAAATTCTGAATATGGTTATTATTCCCCTGCATATATCTATGTAAATATCCATAGGCAATATACAGTATTGTTTTCCATGATTTTAAGACTTATCTAAAAGGTATCATAGTGTACATATTCTTTGACCACTTCCTTTCCTTATGTTGAGAATTATGTACATTGATACATGTAGCTCTGCTTTGTTTATTGATGTGTGGAGCATCCCATTGTATATGTTATACATACCACAAACTTACTATTTATTCATTCTCCTTTTAGAGGGCATTTAGGTGATTTTCAGTCTTTTTCTATTACAAACAAGGGAAGACACAATATTTTTGCACACATTTTGATCATGTACTACGTTCAGAAGTAGAACTGTGAGTCAGAGAGTATGTCTGTCCTTAATTAACTTTAGTAGATGTTGTCAAATTACTGTCCATAGTGACTTTATCACTTTCTGTTCCTACCAGCAATGTGAGGACTAAGGTTCTACCACATTCTTGCCAACACCTTAGTGTTGTCCATTTATTTTTTTAAGTTTTTTTTTGAAATAATTTCTAACTTCCAAGAAATTTGTAAGAGTAATAAAAATGCCTCACATTTTTACTTAAAGTCATCAACTAATATTTCACTTTCTTTCTCACAAATAATTTGTGTCATTTTACATATTTTTATACAGATTTTTTTCCTGAACCATTTGAAAATCAGTTGTAGACATCATGCTTCTTTGTCCCTAAATACTTCAGCATGTGTTTCCTAACATTTTTCTAACATAAACACAGAATAATTATCAAACTCAGGAAATTTAATATTTTATGAGACTTCATATTTGCCAATCTCCTGAATTTTAAATGGTATTTTCCCCATCTTTCTATTATGAAAATGTTTATACTTATAGGGAAGTTGAAAGAATAGTTCAATGCACATTTGTGAGACTTCTTAGAGTCAATATTTTGATGTGTTTATTTTCTCTCTTTCATAGACACATACCTCTTTCTCTGCTTGTTAGAAAGTTGTAGACATCATAACATCATCTCTTCAACATACATTTCTTAAAAATAAAGTCAGTTTCCCAAACCACTATAACACCATTACTACACCTAGGAAAATAATAGTAATTCCTTAATGTCATCTAATATCTGAAGTATATTCAAATTTTCTCAGTGGCCTCAAGAATGTCTTTTATAGCTTGTGTGTGTGTGTTTAGAATCTAGGCTGGTAGTCATGTAGATTGTCCCATATTCTGTATTTGTTTTCTCTTGGTTTATTTAACTTGTACCCCTATGCTCTGTGTAAAATAGTATCTTATGTTAACTGCATTTCCCCCTGATTACTCGAGAAGCAAACCTTTCATTTTTTGCTATTCAGTCTCCCTTTTTAGTGGATTCCCTATGCATGTCTTTGCTTATATTTCTGTTGAATTGTGTGCTTTTTCTGAAAGGTTTATAAGAATTCTTTTTACATTTTGGAAAAAAAGTAAAAAGATTTGTAGGAGTTCTGTTTATATTCTGTTGGTTATATATGGGATCTACATTTCAAACAAGCTGCCCAGATGATTGTGCCAAGTAGTCTTTGGACCACCCTTTTGAGAAACTCTTCTGTAGAAGTTCTCATCACAGAATCTTTCTTTTTAATACAGAATTCTTTAAGATCTCAAATAAATAGATGAAGGTTGTAATGTTTAATCACAAGAAACAAATGGACTTAAATGAGTCAGACCCATGACATGCTAATAAATATGTGCTTACATTTTTGTTGGTACTCCTTTAAGTTACTCTATCATCCTTAATATTAGAGAATGCCACTTCCATTTCATTCCTTTGCTAAGTGCACATACTGTAGTTTAATAGGAAGAGTGTGAGCTATGGAGTCAGAGCTCTGGATTCATATCCTGGCTTTATCTTTTTTCTAGTACACAGCCCTGTGTAATTTACCTAGATGTTTATTCTCTAGTTCTTCATCTGTAAAACTATGCAAGTTGCCTTGTACAGTTATTGTGAAGATACAGTGAAATGTGAATGTGAAAACATTTAGTCCTATGTTTGATGGAAAATATACCTTTAAATCTTATCCTCCTTTCTCTTTTGTTCCCTTCTTCCTTCTTATGTTTTTTGACTCATTTAAACCATCACACAAATGGTTACTTTGGGAAACATGTTGGTAGTTACTGACTTTCCTGATTACATTTAGCCAGGGTTCTGTTTTCCAACCAAAATATGAACAGCTAATGAAAACTTCCTATGGCAGGCAGCAGTTACTTCTAAGGACTTGTAGATGCTCAAGCAACACAGTAAGGGTTCCATAATTAAACACACTGAATTCTTCCAGGAGCTTGCAGAGCTAGAAAGTGCCCTCCAGGAGCAGCATGAGATAAATGTGTCCTTGCAGCAGACTCAAGGAGATCTCAGTGCCTATGAAACTGAGCTAGAGGCTCAGATGAAACTGAAGGATGCTGAAGCCAACCAGCTCAAGGAAGAGTTGGAAAAACTCACAAGGCTTACTGAGGTAAATAAGAGCATGAACCCAACTAGAAACTAAGTAGCTGTACTTGAAGATACCATCCTTCCTTTACTTATATCTTAAGATAGCACCTTTTAGTATAGTATATATGGAGTGGTGGGAAAGGCACATTTTTGGAGTTGATGTTCTGAGTTCAAATACTAGTCATTTGACTGGTATTTCATGGGCAAATCATTTCATGGCTCTGAGCCTCCCAGCCTGTTCTTCTGTGTAAAATGGCTTGTGGTGAAGATAATGGACACGAAAGCACCTACCAATTGATACTCAATAAATTCTAGTGTTTGTTTCTTAGAACAGCTTTACAAGATTCTCTTTTAAGTTGATGTTAAATTTTGGTTTGTTAGTTCCTATTATGGTTGGTTGAAGGACTCATTTAAATTATACTTGCAAATTAGAGAAAGAATCATTCATCTAATACTTATTGATTGACCACTGAGAGCCAGGTGCTGTGGTGCTCCAGAGAGAACACAGATATGGGCACTGTTCTGTGGAGCTAACAGTCCAGCAGGTGAAACAAGTATAAAAGAAAAAAGGGACAGAGTTCTGTGGCAGAGGAAGGGACAGTCAGGGAAGTCCACTCTATAAAAATGTTTCTTACACTAAGGAAGGATAAGAAGGCTTTGGCCATGTGGAGGTGGCATGAAAGGGATAGAGGTAAAGAATGTATTTCATAGGCAGAGAGCACAGTGTATTTGAAGTGCTGAAAATATGCCTCTAGGCATGCTGATATCTGCTTGTTTCTATTTTCTCAGTGCCTGACACATAAGAAGTGTCAATGTGTGCTTAATGGGTAAAAATGAATTAATAGATTTTGAATCTGAGGAATGCCTGTAACAGAGAAAGCATATGATTAGAAAAGGAACTGATGGCTCGGCGCCTGTGGCTTAAATGGCTAAGGCACCAGCCATATACACCTGAGCTGGCAGGTTCGAATCCAGCCTGGGCACACCAAACGCCAGTGATGGCTGCAACCAAAAAATAGCCCGGCATTGTGGCGGGCGCCTGTAATCCCAGCTACTTGGGAGGTGGAGGCAGGAGACTTGCTTGAACCCAGGAATTGGAGGTTGCTATGAGCTGTGACGCCATGGCACTCTACCCAGGGCGACAGCTTGAGGCTCTGTCTCAGAAAAGAGGTCTGATTTATTATAATAATTATGTTATTGTATTCTTTATAAGATATCAAATGACCAATTGCCAGTTATCTGCATTATAGTTCTCAAGAGTTCTAAGTTTTGCAAAACTATAATTAACAAGATTAGAATCTCAGAAAACAGGACATTGGGGGAAAAATTAAAATAACAGTAAATGTTTTTAAATAATAATAAAATTTCTAGGTGGCATTTCCTTTCAAATAAATTACATTCTTTTCAAACCTGCCCTGATTAGCTTTAACTAGCTTGAAATTCTTTATACTTCTGTTGTCTTTCATTTTTTTTGTCATGAGTCCTTCTTTTGAGGAGGTGGGGTGGGAAACAGGGCCTCATTCTATTGACTAGAATGCAGTGTCAACATCATAGCTCACAGCAAGCTCAAACTCCTGGGCTTAAGCAATCCTCCTGCTTAAGCCTCCTTAGTAGATGAGACTATAGGCACATGCCACTATGCCCTGTTAATTTTACTATTTTATTGTAAAGATAGGGTTTTATTATATTGCTCAGGGTCATCTCAAACTCTTGGCCCCAAGTGATCCTCCTGCCTTAGCCTCCCCAGATGCTAGGATTATAGGCATGAGGCACAATACTTGGCCTCATAAGTCTTGATGAAAATATTATAAGAGCCTGTCCTTTTCATTGTTTCACTTACTATTGAAAGGGACATTCCCCACTCTCCCTTGGAACTAGGACTTCTAGGACTGGTCTTCAAACCACACATTGAGAGTACAGAACAAAACATATATTCTCTCTGATGTACAGATCTCTGATTGGTAAACTTACGTCATATGAAATCACTTGTGAAGCTTGTTAAATGCAGATTCTCAGGCCCTATCCTAGAGATTCTGGTCCATCAAATCTGAGATAGAGTCTAAGCATCTGTATTTTTAATAAGCACAAATGTCCAAGTATCTATTGAAGGACTGCAGTTTGAGAAATACTGGTCTAAGGGAAAAAACAGCAATAACTGGATTACTCATGGAGCTTTTAAAGGTAGGTGCTTGGGGCAGCGCCTGTGGCTCAGTGAGTAGGGTGCCGGCCACATATACCGAGGATGGCGGGTTCAAACTGGGCCTGGCTGAACTGCAACAACAACAAAAAAAAATAGCCGGGTGTTGTGGCAGGCGCCTGTATTCCCACTTGGGAGGCTGAGGCAAGAGAATCGCTTAAGCCCAGGACTTGGAGGTTACTGTGAGCTACGTGATGCCACGGCACTCTACCGAGGGCGATAAAGTGAGACTCTGTCTCTACCAAAAAAAAAAAAAAAAAGGTAGGTGCTTGGGCCCACCCTCGAAGATTCTAATTTAGTATCTGGACTGAGCTAATTCTGATACTTATTTGAGTATTAATATTTAAGGGACACGTTAAAAAAACTTAAGTTTTTACATTTGGAAATAGAAACATAAAACTGACTTGTAAAACCATACTAGCAAGGGATCGTGGATATATATAAATTTATTTGGGTCTCTGTAGATCATATATTTATTGTTTACACTATTTTATCATTGCTTCCTATGGCAACAGTTAGAACAATCAACCCTTCAAGCAGAGCTTGAGAAGGAAAGACAAGCCCTCAAGAGTGCCCTTGGAAAAGCCCAGTTCTTAGAAGAAAAGGAACAAGAGAATAGTGAGCTCCGCACAAAACTTAAACAACTGCAGGTGGATATTTGTTGTTTTAGAATTTATTCTTACACTCAAAGATGGTGCTATCTTAGGAAGAGACTTAACCTGGTCTAACATATTGTAAGCCACTTGAATTATTAGAAAAAGACGAATTCTTAGTGGTGCAGTACTGTAGCTTCTATTCTCTTATGACTGTGGTTTAGAATTGTTGTTAGGATGGTGCAAAGAGGTGGAGGCAGTGTCAGTAGTAAACAGTATACTGTGTAAACACATGGGCAAAAGCAATATCTTGCATTCCTTCTAGAAGCAGATTTGTAACCAGATTGAGCTAAAATAACCAGATTTGTGCATTCCTCTTCCACTGAAATTCTTTGTAATTATCCAGAACTTTAACTAGAGTGGGTTATATGCAGTAGGATTTCTTAACTGTAAATAGTTTTCACAATTCCTGTCTCAGAAAATATGCTATTAAAATGCAGTCATTTATATTTATGGGAATGTATGGCAGAATATTTTTATGGCTGTTCTCACAAATAATATACCCAACAAACTGCAAGAGAAGCTGGTGGTAGAATTTTTAGATAATTAAACTCTCAAAGAGAATGGATTTCTGAACAAACAAGTACTTGAATCAACGCTCAGATCTCTAAAGTTTGTAAGGTCAGGGGGCCACTTGGCAGCCTGAGGTAGCAGCTCTTGTCACCAGAAATAAAGGGGCAAAGTTTATGTAGTTTGGAGGAATGCTTCCAAAAACACCATGCAGGGGGAAGACAAAGATCACTCAGATTTTCTCTTCTTCTAACACCTCAGATATTTTCCCCCAAATTTCAAGGAAATCTAATAACCTAGAATTTAATTTTTATTGCTTTCTGAAGCAAATATTATAAAAGATGTACATGTTTTCCATTCTTGTGTGAGTTGTATATGTGCCTATTTGGTCTTCATTGGGTTATCACTTTGTATTTTTAGTATGGAAATTTTCAAATCAGAAAAGAGAAAATAGTTTTGTTTTTTTTTTTTTTTTTTTTGAGACAGAGTCTCACTTTGTTGCCATTGGTAGAGTGCCGAGGTGTTTATAGCTCACAGCAACCTCAAACTTGGGCTCAAGTGATTCTCTTTGTCTCAGCCCTCAAGTAGCTGGGAATACAGGCATCTGCCATAATGCTCAGCTATTTTTAGAGACAGGGTCTCATTCTTGCTAGGGTTGGTCTCTAACTTCTGAGCTCAAGCAATCCACCCACGTTGGCCTCCCAGAGTGCTAGGATTACAGGTGTGAGCCACCTCACCTGGCCAAGAAAATAATCTTATGATCCTTTGTTTGCCCATCGCCTGACTTAAACAGTTGTCAGCTTTCATTATTTTATTTTGTCCACCTTTCTTGTTGCTGGAATATTTTAAAGAAAAATCTCATATATCTTTGTTTCACTGATAAATGCTTCAGTATACATCTCTTACAAAAAAGGACTAAAATATATTCTTCAGTGGACTTTTCTAAGGTAGAAACTAAAGTTTGCTTTCCAGACAGCTCGCTCTTATGATAGGACTATCTGAGTTAGAACAAGGCCATTTGGTTACTTGGCCAACTAAACTCTTGATATAGAGTACAAGTTAAGCCAGACCCACTCTTGTCTTTGTGTGTCATTTAGTTCCAATGAACTATGCTAGCTCAAGAAAGGAGACAGTTTGGTAGGAACTAGAGCTGCTCTATCAGTCTCTCAGGGGCTACTTGGCTCTTTCATTTCTCCTCCTCTGTCTCTCTGAGCATTTATTTGGCCCAGCGTGGACCTCCGACCTGAGCTGATACATCTTTCCAAGTCCAGCACTTACACAGACTTGTTGTACTAGGTCTTGGTTCAAACTATGAAGAGAGTGAGAACCTGTTTTCTGGCTAGTCAGTGGATGGAGTATTTCACTGAGTTTGAAATAAAGTAATCATTCAGGTAGATCAGGGGAATACAATCAGTAGCTTAGGATGAAAAATTACTTTTCTCTATAATTTAGGAAAATTTTAGCAGTTTCTTCTTCCTTGAAAGAAGCAGCATCCGAATTTAGTTCTGTGATCTAGATAGATTTGCTAATGTGTTAGTAGTGAAACTAAGCTGGCATGTAACAGATACACTCCCTATTTTACTCCCTCCATAGGATGATAATAACCTGTTAAAACAGCAACTTAAAGATTTCCAGAATCACTTTACCCATAAGGTCGATGGTTTGATTCGTCCAGAAGAAGTGGCAACTCGTGTGAATGAGCTAAAGGCAAAACTGAAATTAGGAGTTGGGGAAATAAGGTAAGGGAAAATCAAGACCTCCAAATGTGGAGTGGGCCACACAAGCTCAGAGTGTGAGGTGAGGTCCAGTAATAAAACTCAGCCTTCTAAAGTTCTATTCATGGCCGATTTCTTTTTTTTTTTTAAGAGACAGAATCTCACTTTATCACTTTTGGTAGAGTGCTGTGGCATCACACAGCTTACAACAGCCTCCTACTCCTAGGCTTAGGCAGTTCTCTTGCCTCAGCCTCCTGAGTAACTGGGACTACAGGTGCCCATCAGAACGCCCAGCTATTTTTTTGTTGCAGTTTGGCTGGGGCCAGGTTCAAACCCGCCACCCTCAGTATATGGGGCCAGAGTCCTAACCACCAAGCCACAGGCACTGCCCTTCTTTTTTTTTTTTTCTTTTGAGACAGAGTCTCACTATGTCTCCTTGTGTAGAGTGCTGTCATATCACAGCTCACAGTAACCTTAAACTCTTGGGCTTAAGTGATTCTCTTGCCTCAGCCTCCCAAGTAGCTAGGTTACAGGTGCCGGCCACAATGCCTGGAAATTTTTTGTTATTGTTGTTGTAGTTGTCATTGTTGTTTGGCAGGCCCGCGCTGGGTTCATACCCGCCAGCTTCAGTGTATGTGGCTGGCACCCTAGCCGCTGAGCTACAGGTGCCAAGCCGTGGCTGATTTCTTTTATAGGGCTCTCCTATGGCGTTTCTATTACTGAAACACAAGATTTTTTAATTCTAATTGTCACTTTAAAAGAATTTTGTGGCTCGGTGCCTATGGCTCAAGCGACTAAAGCGCTGGCCACATACACCTGAGCTGGTGGGTTCGAATCCAGCCGGGCCCGCCAAACAACAATGATGGCTGCAACAAAAAATAGCTGGGTGTTGTGGCAGGTGCCTGTAATTCCAGCTACTTGGGAGGCAGAGGCAGGAAAATCACTTGAGCCCAGAAGTTGGAGGTTGCTGTGAGTTATGATGTCACGGCACTCTACCCAGGGGACAGCTTGAGGCTCTGTCTCAAAAAAAAAAAAAAAAGAATTTTGTACATTTTAGATCTTTGATACTTTTTGGTATTGACTCTAAAAAATAAAGGTTTTAAGAGTAATGCTTTCTTGAAAGTTCATTACATATGGTCAGGAAGCAGAGTACATTGTACATTTTAAATAGAGAACAAATATCAAAAGAAAGCTGAGAATTATTTCAGTTATATGAAGTGGACATTTATTCTATGAGCAAGCACTGTTAGCCTGACACAAGCCTATGTATTCAGAGTAGCAAAAGTCATTTGATAAAACATTTGCTCTCAGGAGCTGCTCTAAGTAAATTGCTATAGATTGACACTGGTTCTTCCAGGTAGCTATTTTTACTCTTGCACTACTGTTAACAGCATGTTTGTATCTAGCATCAAAAATAAAATTTCACATTTATACTATCTTCTTTTTCCTCCTTGCTAGGATCCATAGTCCTTCAGATGTTTTAGGGAGAAGTCTTGCTGATTTACAAGAACAATTCAGTGAAATTCTTGCACGCTCCCAGTGGGAAAGAGAAGAAGCACAAGTTAGAGAGAGAAAACTCCAAGAAGAAATGGCTCTGCAGAAAGAAAAACTGGCAAATGGACAAGAAGAGTTCAAGCAGGCGTGTGAAAGAGCTCTTGAAGCAAGAGTAAGAAAAGGGCAAGAGGCAACTGGAGGGAAGTGTTTGGCAGATATTAATATTTTTCAGCCAATTACAATGCTTCCTTTCTCATGTAAATATAACACAATCGTTATTTTAACTCATAACAAGTCGATTTTTTTTTTTTTTGAGACAGAGCCTCAAGCTGTCACCCTGGGTAGAGTGCTGTGTCATCACAGCTCACAGCAACCTCCAGCTCTTAGGCTTAGGCAATTCTCTTGCCTCAGCCTCCTGAGTAGCTGAGACTATAGAGGCCTAACACACCACCTGGCTATTTTTTTGTTGCAGTTTGCCTGGGGCCAGGTTCGAATCCGCCACCCTCAGTATATGGGCCGGCGCCTTACTCACTGAGCCACAGGTGCCGCCCAACAAGTCAATTTTAATGTGACTAAAATTCAACCCTAAATATGGTTATGATATCAAAGTCTGGTTTGTTTGTGACACTGTGCTTTTCTTGTTCTGGGAACAAGTAGGAGATTATTTTGTGACAGGTGGGTAAATAATATCACATTACTGGAGTATAGTGTGGTGCCAAAATCTGATTTTTTTTTTGATGTAATGATTTTAACGATGAAACAAACATTGAAAAGAATCATAGAAAGCATTCTAGATAAAACTATTCCCAGTAACTCATTAGTACAAAATTTCATTAGCACCCTAAATTAAAATGAAAGATAATTCTATAAAATGTTTGTTTAAAATAGTTTGCTTAATAATCATTCTTGAAACTTGATTTTCTCACAGATTAATTTTGATAAGAGGCAACATGAAGCAAGAGTCCAGCAGTTAGAAAATGAAATTCACTATTTGCAAGAAAATCTAAAAAGTATGGAAGAAATCCAAGGCCTTACAGATCTCCAACTTCAGGAGGCAGATGAAGAGAAGGAGAGAATTCTAGCTCAACTCCGAGAATTAGAAAAAAAGGTAGGGGAGTCTAGGAAGGTGAGACACACAAGTACCTGCTTCCTGGGTGCTGCCTGCTCATGATCAGGTCAGCTGAAAGGGGTGTTATCCATAGTAGCCTCTGTCTGCATTGCTGACACAGAGCTCAACTTGCCCTCACAGCAATCTGGATCCATGTCACCCAGGTCCTGAGACCAGGGTGTCATCATAAGTGGAAACGAGAATTGGCAACATAAGGAGTGACTTTAGTGTCAATTAGGTGGTACTTAAGAGATGGTATTGGGATGAGTTTGACTCCTTAGAAAACCCTGGCCCAGTTGAATACATCCATGGGAAATTATTTTTAAATTCCCTCATTTCCTTTCTAATACCCGGGCCTCATTGTGATGGCTTTTCTTCATCCCACCTCAGCCATCTACTCTCATTGTCATATCTTAGACTATCAAATTCAGAAATTACATCTACCACCTCTGAAATCACAAACTGAAGTTTCCTACTCTGATCATGACCTTTTGTCACACCCCTACACTAATAGTTTTTCAGTCTTATTGAGCTTCTGATTTGTTAGCCCCACCTTTCTATCTGTTAAGTCCTTCCTATCTTTACTTGCCTCCTTGTCCACTTTAATTTCCACGTTTTACCACTAAGCCATTTTTTGCAAATACCCTCAAATCTCTTGCCCTATTCTCCTATTTTATTTTCCCTGGCAAAACTGAAGCTCTTTGTGTTCTTTGGGCCTGCATCCATGGCAGGAATACTTGAAGAAAAAAATCATCCCTATAGTATAGTATAGGTGCCATTAAAAACTGATAGTTGCAAAAAAAACAAAAAAACAAAAAACTGATAGTTGCCAGCCTCAAATGGGAAACATGACCCTTTACTAGGGCAAACTCACTCTCATGCACCACTGTTTCATATCTTCTCCACTCCTTACACTTGCCACCTCTCCCTTTTCCCAGCCTTAGTGAATATTTTATTTCATCTTTTAATGAAAACCCATCAATTCCCAAGCCCTATTGAGTCCACCTCAAAAATATGCCTGGAATATATGTTCTTTCTGATGCCACCACCCTCATCTAACTATTATCTCTTCTGACAACTGATGTAGCTGCCTGACAGGTCTGCTACTTCCTCTCATGACTATGTTCCACACAGTAGCCAGCTTCCCTTGTTGTTAGGATAAAAACCAAAATTCTTAAGCATATGAAGCCCTGTATGATTAGCCTCTGGTGAGATGTCTCTTTTTCTCAGTATGCTCTCTTTTCTTTCAGTTCCTCAGAGATACCAAGTTCTTTCTTCACCACCATGTTCCCAGGGCTGGATTTAGCAATTTCAAAGGCTGTTCCATCCATTTCTTAGTGATGGTGCCAAGAAAGGTTTTTCCAATTAATGAATGAAGTTACGAGCACTAAGATTCTAGCCTAGAAAGACTAATTCTAAATTTATCTTAATGTTGAGATTTTTAATTTGTTCAGTGGATATTTATGGAGCATCTTCTGTGTATCAGGTATTGTTCTAGGCATGGTGTGTGCAGCAGTGAACAGAGCCCTGCCCTTTTGCAACTTAAATCTTAATTCATTCCAGCCGAAGCAAGAGTGGGACCCTGTCTCTACTGAAAATAGAAAAAACTAACCAGGCATTGTGGTGAGTGCCTGTAGTCCCAGCTACTCAGGAGGCTGAGGCAAAAGGATCACTTTAGTCCACGAGTTTGAGGTCGCTGTGAGCTAAGATGATGCCATGGGACTCTACTACTAAGGTTGTCAGAGTGAGACTCTGTCTTAAAAAAAAAAATCTTAATTCATTGCTACCAAATGATTCACATGTTAATTTTTGTTTCCTTTATTTTAGAAGAAACTTGAAGATGCCAAATCTCAGGAGCAATTTTTTGGTTTAGATAAAGAATTAAAGAAACTAAAGAAAGCTGTGGCCAACTCTGATAAGCTAGCCACAGCTGAGCTCACCATTGCCAAAGACCAACTTAAGTCCCTTCATGGAACTGTTTTGAAAATTAACCAAGAGCGAGCAGAGGTAAGTCCATTTGTATAGAACAAGTTTTTACCAGTGCTGCTGCCAAAAAACATAGCATCTTGTATTATTTATCTCTTGTTGCAGACTTTAGTTACCTTATGCACCACTGTAAAATTGTCTGGTTTTCTTTCTTCTTCTTTTTTTTTTTTTTTTTTTTTTTGAGACAGAGTCTTACTTTGTTGTCCTCGGTAGAGTGCCATGGTGTCACAGCTCACAGCAACCTCAAACTCTGGGGCTTAAGATATTCTCTTGCCTCAGCCTCCCTAGTAGCTGGGAGTACATGTGCCTACCACAACGCCCAGCTATTTTTTTGTTGGCATTTGTCATTGTTGTTTAGCTGGCCCGGACCAGGTTCAAACCCACCAACCGCGGTACATGTGGCTGGTGCTGTAACCACTGTGCCACGGGCGCCAAGCCAAAAATTGTCTGTTTTTTTAATGCTCAAAGATTGTATTTCCCCCATTGCAACTCCTAAGAATTTATTTTGTGTTGCCATGGGCCCTGTGCTCAATATTTTGAGTCCTAAAAGTGAAATATACTATCCCTACCTTTTAGTGTAGGGATAAGGAGGTAGCTGTCAACACATACCTGGATGAGGGTTTTGAAGGCTTGTCATACAAGCCTCAAATTTTTAATCTTGTATAGTCATATGAAAATATGTTACCTCACAGGACTGTTATGACTCCTGACTGAGATAATGTCTGTTATGGTGCTTTATAGGATCCAAATGGTGATAAGATTAAGATAGTAGATCATAGGAGAAAAAAAAAATCTAATAATGAGAGCCCAGAGAGACATTGATCATAGAAGTCTATAGAGCGGAAAGAAAAAATAGCCCTTGTTCTTTCTGAAGCACCTCCTTGTTCACTTGGTCTCCTGGGGGCTGGGTACCACATGGGAATGGACAGCCAGGCAGGCAATGTGGTAAGAGCAGAAGAGTCAATCTGAGAGGAAGAAAAAAAATGAAGAAGACAAGCTATGATAGCAGTGCCAACTTCTCATACTTCTGTCCCAGCAGGAGTTGCAGGAAGCAGAGAGGTTCAGCAGAAAGGCAGCACAAGCAGCCAGGGATCTGACTCGAGCAGAAGCTGAAATTGAACTCCTACAGAATCTCCTCAGGAAGAAGGAAGAGCAGGTCATTGTTGGTACCCTGAGACCTTCTCCTTACTGGGTTCTTATCATTTCCTAAGGGACTAAATTACTATAGGTGATTGCTCAAAGAACTGCATAGTGCAGTCAATAATCAGTACTTTATCCTCTACAATGTGTCAGGTACAGTGCAGTAAAGGAGTAATGTGGTTTTTTCACTAGTAAAGTATAAAGAAAAACTATAGAGTTATAATCAGTTTTGAAGGATAAACACATCTAGGAATGAACTAATTCATTGGCAACTTTGTGTATGTGATATTTTAATAGGTTCGAACTGAGATGGAGAAAGCAGATGCAGCAACTGGTGGAGTAAACTCACAGGTGCTAGAGTTCGAGAAACTGAATGAGACAGTGGAGCGACAAAGGACAGAGATTGCAAGGCTGCGAAATGTACTAGACCTCACTGGGGCTGGTAAAGTATAGGGCTTTGATTTTTGCAATTTTTTTTTTTCAAGACAGAGTCTCACTTTATCACCCCCAGTAGAGTGCTATGGCATCATAGCTCACAGCAACCTCAGACTCTTAGACTCAAACAATTCTCTTGCCTCAGCCTCCTGAGTAGCTGCGACTACAGGCACCTGCCATAATTCCTGGCTATTTTTATTTCAGAGATGGAGGTCTTGCTCTGGCTCAGACTGGTCTTGAACTTGTGAGCTTAGGCAGTCTACCCACCTCGGCCTGCCAGAGTGCTATGATTACAGGTGTGAGCTACTTCGCCAGGCCTTTTGCAGTGGTTTTGTAGATCTAAAATCAAATCATCTTGTTTGTTCTTTGCCTTTGGAAAATGTATTCACCTGTTGCAAATAAATACCATGCTTGGGCATTGCCTGTGGCTTAAAGGAGTAGGGCGCTGGCCTCATATACCAGAGGTAGTAGGTTCAAATCCAGCCCTGGCCAAAACTGCAAAATAAATAAATACCATGCTTGATTTAGAGAGCTATGGTAATTAACTTTAATAAGTAATATCAAAGAATTTAAAAACATTTCTTATAAGTGTAATATTGAGGGACTTGATTACAAAGAGATAAGAGGTTTTTATTTGTGATTTCAAAAGAAATAATGTTTACAAATCTATTTATTTGTTTTTTTGACTATAGGGATGTGCTGTTCTTTTAGTATTAGCAAAAGCTAATCACCAACAGGCAGACAAAAGTCAGCTTTGAGAAACTAATAAAAAAAAATTTTTTTTTTTTTTGAGACAGAGTCTCACTCTGTCACTCCAAGTAGCCTGCCACAATACCTGGGTATTTTTTGGTTGCAGCCGTCGTTGTTTGGCGGGCCCAGGCTGGAATCGAACCTGCCAGCTCAGGTGTGTGTGGCTAGTGCCAAGCCAAAACTGATAAAATTTATTGGCTGTCATGGAATCTCTTTTGCATTTTGAGAGAGAAAGGAAATAAATGATTTCATCCCAACTTCATAAAATGGCGTTCTTTTACAGACAACAAAGGAGGCTTTGAAAACATTTTAGAAGAAATTGCCGAACTTCGTCGTGAAGTTTCTTATCAAAATGATTACATCAGCAGTATGGCCGATCCTTTCAAAAGACGAGGCTATTGGTACTTTATGCCACCACCACCACCATCATCAAAAGTAGGAATTCTGTGATGTTGGGAGTGTTTACTGAATTCTCTTAAAGTATGGCATTGTCCCCTTCCTCAAATTTGTGAATAGCTGCCAAGAATAACATTTCTATGGTAAACTGCATATTGAGGTTCTTCGGTGTTTTTAATATTTGAGATGAAAATAGGGTCTTCCCTGGAAAGATGGCAATTGTCTATTCATGTCCAATTGTCTGGTGTGGGGTCCCTGGAATGAAGATGCTGTAAGGGAAAAAGGGAACTTGAACTCAGAGAGCCTGTTGAAACTGGGTATAGAATTGTGCAGAGACTCAGACAGGAAAATAGGCACCTGGATTTCATTTCCTTTTAACAAACATTCATTCAGTGCATACTGAAGTCTAGGCCAAATACTAAGCAGTGGTGGGGTACCGTAGTAAGTGATACAGCCCTTGCTCTCAGAGAGCTCATAGGCCCTGTGATTACCGAATAGTGGTATGCATGTGACAAGAGACTTGACCTTTGTGTTGTAGTTGCCAGAAATGTTAAGGATTATCTCCTGGGGAAGTTCAGGAGGGAAGCCTTCACAGGCAGGGTTGTACAGTTAGCACTTAGCAAACAATGAGATGGGCTTTTAGAAGGGAGGAAAGAGCTTGTGTGAAAGAAGTAAATTGGCTTAGCCATGATAAATAGCTTTCTGGGGCTGGAGGGTTTGATGATAACAGGGAAGGATGAAGCTGGAAAAGTAGATTGGGGTCATGATTTTTTTTTGTAAAGGGCCTTAAAATCCCTTCCATTTAATAATGTAGGCCATGGGAAATGATTTATTTGCTAACATGGCCAGAGATACACCTTAGGAAGAATATTCTGGCTAAGTATGTAGGCTAGACTTGTGGCAGTAAGCTTTCTGTGGGTTCGTTTGAACTGATTCAAGTGAAGAATAGAAAGAGACAGCTAAATTAGTGAGTCTGGAAAAGGAAATATAGGAGAAGGTATGTTAAAAAGACAAAATGGTTAGGACTTGGTGCCTGGATATGGAAAGATGAAGAGGGCTGTATTCATCCAAAGCACAGGGGTTGTATGCCATCCTACCCACATCAGCTGACAAGCAACAGTCAGAGAGAAACGGCTTAGACACACTAGGATCTCAGGACTGGTAGACTTAACCAGAATCCTGAAGAGCAGAATCTGAGATCCTCCTCCCAGAAGCCTTGGACTGACTAACGCTGGAGGTGCAAGCAGAGTGAGTTAGAGCAAACATGAGCTGGGTGAGGATTTGGAGGCTAGACCTATAGACTCGGAAGGAGAGGGAGAGGAGCAGAATAGAGCTTTAAAGCCATGCCAAGCTCCCGGATAGCAGAAGACTGATATACCCAGAATCCCCTTAATGTTTGCAGGTTTCCTTTGCCTCAGTTGCTGGACTATCTAGACAAAGGTAAAAGAAAAGAAACCACCAGGAAAGAGGAGAAGAGAGGCCGACACCCAGGGGTCTGATAACTTATGGGGAACTTGTTCTTGTTCATTTCTCTTGGGAAGTTGCCGTATAAAATTAACTCAGTCGTATGGTCAGATAACATTTCAGTGTGGTCAAGGACTTGTTACTTCTAGAAAATTGTACCAAAAGAAAAGAGATGGATTTTTAAAAATAATTTCTGAAGGATAGACATTGGTTTGGTTATTTTTACCACATTCTGAGCACTTCACTTTCACAGACCATTTTGATGTGACCCCAGCCATTACACACATGCAGCCTTTCTCTTTTCTTAGCCTCCCAGACATTGCCATGTTGATCCAAGTCCAGAGAAACATAAATAAACTGAAGCATGTATGTGGCACTGCAGTCTGTGTGGCTGAGTAATCACTTCTCACTTCTGTCTGAAAAATGAGAATTTATGATAATGAAAAGAAACCAAATTGTTTCTCAACTTTGCTACATCTCTGCTTTGACATTTCTCAAAATCAGCCTTTCCATTTGTAATAGATGATGTGCTCTGCTATCATTTATTTAGGTTTCCAGCCATAGTTCCCAGGCCACCAAGGACTCTGGAGTTGGCTTAAAGTACACAGCCTCGACTCCTATTAGAAAATCATGTCCTGGGCAGCAAGATGGGAAGGAAGGCAGTGGACCTCCACCTGCCTCAGGATACTGGGTTTATTCTCCCATCAGGAGTGGGTTACATAAGTCGTCTCCAAACAGAGGTAAGTCAAATCACGTGGAGAAGTTTCATTTTCTCTTGCATGCTTAATTAACTTTTTATTGGTTCCCTGCAATTCCTAAGATATAGTCCAAACTCCACAGCTTGGTCTGTGAGGCCCTCTATGATCTGCTCTCCACCAACCTCCCATCTTGTCTCACCTCCCATCACTCTCCCACATCATACCTGACTACTTAAGATACTCACATTATGTTCCATTCCTCAGACCTCCCATGTTTTAAGTCCCCTGTCTGGAATGTCCTTTCTCTTTCCTCTCCCAAATTGATTCCTATTCATCCTTCAATAAGACCCAGGTCCTCAAACATCATTCCTTTCCAGAGCCTTCTTCCACTCTGCTTCACCCAGGCTGACTGAGCAGCTTTTTTGCCTTTACTGAAGCATATTGCCTTTACTCTTGCATCATGGCATTAGCTCCAGGGGTAAAAAATCAGATCTGGGTAAATCCCTCCTCTTTTATAGTAACTATGTGATCTGCAAATTATGTAGCAGTTCTGAAATTGTTAATCTATAAAATGGGAATATTCTAAGGATCTGTTCATCCTGGAACTATTTATTGAGTGCCTCCTGTGTGCTAGAGTCTTAGTGATCAACAAACATAATTTCCATTTTTGGAAGAGATAAATAAGTCATCACATTAGAGAGTGTTTTATGTCATAGTAGTAACAATTACTGGGTGCCATGAGATCTCACACACAGGACATCTCTGTTGGCCTTTTATGCAGTGTGAAGTAGGCTGCTGAATAAATGAATGAATGTTAATAACAAACGAACCAACAGGTAGACATAAGGAAACTAAAGTATCAGCCCCTGAAGCTACTTTGAAACCATGTTGATCTTCTTTCCAAAACTATGTTTGACCTTCCTTAGATCACCAGTATCTTGGCTTAACTGCTACTATTTTCCAATAAACTTACTTACCTAGTAAACCATGGTGGTAAAACACTCTTCTATTTATTTCTTTGAAGATGCAGACAGTGGAGGAGGTAGCCAAGAAGAGAGTGATCCAGATGACCAAGAGGAAACCCCGTTCGTGCCTCCCCCTGGATATATGATATACACTGTGCTTCCTGATGGTTCTCCTGTACCGCAGGGCATGGCCCTCTATGCACCGCCTCCTCCCTTGCCCAACAATAGCCAACCTTTCACCCCTGGCACTGTTGTTTATGGCCCACCCCCTGCTGGGGTCCCCATCATATACGGGCCTCCACCCCCCAACTTTTCTGTCCCACTCATTCCTATGGGTGTGCTGCATTGCAACGTCCCAGAACATCATAACTTAGTAAGTGGAAAGACATGTAATTGTCCACACTGCTTTCATGGGTGACTAATAAGATCATATACTTAATGAGATGGCCTATTTATGACTGGATTATATCACAAAAGTGTGTTTGAACGATAAACGTTTAGAACTGTGCAAGCATTCTCTTATTGAAATAGTAGTGTGTACCCAGCTACTTGGGAGGCTAAGGCAGGAGGATCACTTGAGCCCAGGCATTAGAGGCCAGCCTGGGCAATATAGCCAGGAAAAAAAAATACTGTGAGCAGAAGTTAGTTCATAAACCTGGTTTAACCACTTTATAACAGAAATGCTTTCAAAAGTTCCAAAATTAACCATTTTTATAAAGTTTACATATATTTTTAGTGATAAGTGCTATATTAATGTATATGTACAGATATATTCACACACTAATGCCTGTGCTTGTACATGTACATATATGTATGTACACACATATGTGCATGTGTATGCACACATGTATAAACAGCGTATAGCAAGGTTTTGGTGGCAATTATATCTGGTTGGTAGGATTTAATGATTATTATTTTCATAGTTCATGTTGTATTCTGTTTTTGTATTCTGTTTTTCTCATTTCTCTGTGGTTTTACAAATGTTTTTTAGAAGTATTTTAATGACTACTCAACATGTCTATATTTGTATAGCTGAGTATTTGTAAATTCTCACTCTATTTCACATTTTTTTTTTTTGTAGTGACAGAGTATCACTTTATCACCCCCAGTAGAGTGCTGGGACGTCACACAGCTCACAGCAACCTCCAACTCCTGGGCTTAGGTGATTCTCTTGCCTCAGCCTCCTGGGTAGGTGCCCACCACAACACCCAGCTATTTTTGTTGTTGTTGCAGCAGGGCCAGGTTTGAACCCGCCACCCTTGGTCATACTCTTTTTTTTATTCTTGATTCTAAGAAATCATTATTTCCTAATCACTAGATTAATTTCTAACTTTTTAGTTCTAAAAAAATAGAATGCATTCCAAACTTCTCTTTCAAACTCAGAACAGCTAGAGGCATTTTTCCCCCCCCAAAAGAAAGGAGATTGAGAGAAAGATAAAAGACTAAGACACCTAGGTATCAAGTCACCAGTCCCGTTTTAACAGGTCAGACGAGATTCAGAGGGTCTATGTGCATTTATGTGGTTAACAATGACCATCACTCACATTCTCTTGCACTTTTCCAATGTATGTTATATTTTGTGGCACTTTTAACTGTTTAGCATTTATAGATAATCTCTTACAGTAGTTGTTTTACTCTCCCCAGGTACCCAACTGTTATTATAGTGTCCCAAGTGTTCACATGTTATTTCTTCAGGTCATTCATTCTTTAAAACCCAGGCAGAACACCTGTTCCTCTATACACCCTTCTCAGACAACTCCCTTCCCATGTGTCCAGAGGAGGGAGAACTTGTGACTATCTCTGATGCTAGATATTGAACTCTTTGGAGACAAATATTATCCACAGGATCTTGGATCATGTTTCTTAATCATAGTTGTACTGATGGAAACATTAAAAATTGTATTAGTCCATTAACTTCATCTGTGACATTGAAAAAATTGCCTTGACTTAATTTTTTTTTCATATCAAAGTCTTAGACTCTACTACCATTTTCCACATCATAGATACCACTTTAACCACAGTTAATTTTTTTTTTTAAGACACAATCTCGGCTCAGGGCCTATGGCTTAAGCAGCTAAGGTGCCAGCAACATACACCTGAGCTGGTGGGTTCAAATCCAACCCGAGCCCACCAAACAACAATGATGGCTGTAACCAAAAAATAACTGGGCGTTGTGGTGGGCACCTGTAGTCCCAGATACTTGGGAGGCAGAGGCAGGAGAATTGCTTAAGCCCAGTAGTTAGAGGTTGCTGTGAGCTATGATGCCACAGCACTCTACTCAGGGCGATAGCTTGAGACTCTGTCTCAAAAAAAAGACACAGTCTCACTTTGTCGCTCTTCGTAGGGTGCCATGGCATCTTCATAGCTCACAGCAACCTCCAACTCTTGGGCTCAAGCTATCCTGGGAATATAGGTACCTGCCACAACACATGGCTATTTTTAGAGATAGGGTCTCTTTCCTGCTCAGGCTGGTCTCAAACTCCTGAGCTCAAGTGATCCACTGGTCTTGGCTTCCCAGAGTGCTAGGATTACAGGTGTGAACCATCATGCCTATCCAACCAATTAATTTTAGCTTTTGCCAGGAAAGAGGGGAAGCATCCTGTGTGGTTTGAAATTCTGAATTTTTTTCTTTGTTCAGGAGAATGAAATTTCTAGATTAGAAGACATAATGCAGCATTTAAAATCAAAGAGATGGGAAGAGCAGTGGAAAAGAGCATCTAGGCAGCAGTCTGAGAAAGAAATGGAAGAACTGCAACATAATACTGATAGTCTTTTGCAAGAAAAGAAAGACTTGGAGCAGTGGAGAAGAGCATCTAAGCAGCAGTCTGAGAAAGAAATGGAAGAACTGCAACATAACATCGATGATCTTTTGCAAGAAAAGAAAGACTTGGAGCGGTGGAGAAGAGCATCCAAGCAGCAGTCTGAGAAAGAGATGGAAGAACTGCAACATAATATTGATGGTCTTTTGCAAGAAAAGAAAGACTTGGAGCATGAAGTAGAAGAATTACATAGAGCTATCCAGAAACGTCAACAGCAAAAGTAATTATTAGTTGCCATTGTCTTTTTATAATTCAGATGAATATGAGATTCATTAAGATAACCTAAATCTGGGGCGGTGCCTGTGGCTTAAAGGAGTGGGGTGTGGGCCCCATATATGGCAGGTTCAAACCCGGCCCTGACAAAAAAAAAAAAAAAGATAACCTAAATCAACATTGTCTAATGGAACTTTCCATGATCTTGAAAATGTTCTAGATCTGTAGGGTCCAAAACAGTAGCCACTAGCCATATGTGACTATGGAGCACTTGGAATGTGGCTAATAGAACTAAAGCACAGTTTCATTAATTTAATTTTAATCAGTGGAATAGCCACATGGTAAGTATCATCTTGGACAGTACAGATCTAAGTTCTCTTGGCCAATAATCCATATCAACTCAAATTTTAGTAGTTCCTCTTGGGGAATGGCAAAACCATTCTTCCTATCTAGTAATTCTAGCTGAAAACATGACAGGGGTTCTCACTTCCTCCCTTTCCCTCACGCCCCCAGGTATCCAGTTGGTCTCCAAGTCCTGCTGAATCTATATCTGAAGAACTTTTTAGTCCCTACTGCTCTGGCTTGTAACCATCTCATCCTAGCCACTGTAATGGCTTCCCTACTGGTCTCCATTCTCCACTCTGTCCTTGACACAGTGTAAATCTGACTATATCACTCTCCCAGGCAATTCTCAGTCCTATCGGAATGTACACCACCCTCCACAATCTGAACCCTGCCTATCTTTTTTATCCTTCTTGCCCACACACAGTGTTTAGTCCGGCCCACTTACTTTCCTGTGGTTTCCCAAGGACCACATTTTCTGCTGACCCAGCACCTTTGTTTGTGCTATCATGTCTCTGAAATGCTATAGGGTCAGTTAATGAATGCAACATCTCTTTATTGGGTCAGTTGTGTAAAAGCCTATCTTTTGCAGTAATCCATGACTTAGGATATTTCTCTGGTTTTTATCAGACTTGCCCAGGGCCCTGAGGGGGGAGAGAGGGCAATGGAGGACATGGAGGTAAGCAAGACATGGTCCCTGCCATCTAGGAACAGACATTTGACTGGCAAATAGACCAATAGGGGAACACAAAGGCAACACCTAGAAGGTTGGAACTGGGTGTTTGAGAGTTGGGGGGATGGTTATATCTATTATCTTGGGGGGCATATATGTTGTAGGGTTGTTTAGAGAGTTTTTGAAGGAGATGGTAGGACAATAGGATAGTTACTTCTTTTCCTAGTTATAAATGATTATTCTAGGAAATTTGGATGACACAAAAATGTCTGAAGAAGAAAGTAAAAAGTCATCTGTGTGCCTTTATTTAAAGAAAGAATCTGTTAATATGTTAAAATTTATTTTTACATTTTTCTCCCCTGCAGTCATAGATAGTCCCATTTTATATAAGTTTATCTTGTTAGCCTAAAGATACTGAATTATGTGTCGTGCTTTTTGATTCATCAAAAGTTGTCACCATAATTTTACTCTAGCAAAATGGAATAAATTACAAAATTGGGTAGACTTCTAATTAGGAAGCCTGTGAATTGGGCCTGGAAGGATAGTTTTGAGGGAATGGATGATTATTGTGGGAGTGGCTTGTTTTATGTTTATACCTCAGAAGAATAAAAGTATCAACATTTTCTTAGGCAGGTATTGACAACACCCTGATCTTTGTTGCTATATTTAAAAAGACAGGCTGGGTGTGGTGGCTCATACCTATAGTCCTTTGGGAAACGCATGAGGAAAAAAGTTTGAGACCAGCCTGGGCAACATAGCCAGACCAAAAAAGCAAAACAAAACAAACACACACACAAAAGAAAAAATTAGCTGAGAGTGGTGGCATGCAGCTATAGTCCCAGCTACTCAGGAGGCTGAGGCAGGAGTATCCCTTGAACCTAGAAATTTGAGAAGCTATGATTGGGCTACTGCGCTCTCCAGCCTGGTATCTCTACAAAAGGAAAAAAAAAAAATCTTGGGCAGTGCCTGCAGCTCAAAGGAGTAGGGCGCTGGCCCCATATCCCGGAGGTAGCAGGTTCAAACCCAGCCCTGGCCAAAAACTGCAAAAAAAAACCCCAAAACCCTCCATCATACATTTTATGTATTATGCATTTATTGCTATTAGTATTCCATGTTTAATGAAAATATAAGCCTTGAGCCTAATCCAGTATAGCTGCCTCTCTTGTCTTTGCTCATATAAAATTAGAAAATCATTATTCATCTACTTAGCAGTTAGGCTACAAGTGTCTATATTGTCTACATTTAAATTTTTTTTATCACTTTGTCACTGTTGATAGAGTGATGTGGCATCACAGCTGACAGCAACCTTAAGCTCTTGGACTTAAGCGATTTTCTTGCTTCGGCCTCCCTAGTAGCTGGGACTACAGGCACTTGCCACAACAACCAGCTATTTTTTTAGAAAGGAGGTCTCACACTGGCTCAGGCAGGTTTTGAATTCCTGAGGCCCACTTCAGCTTCCCAGAGTGCTAGGATTACAGGCATGAGCCACCACACCTGGCCAAAATCTTTTAATATGTGTATATATTTTTTAGGGACTTCATTGATGGAAATATTGACAATCTTGTAACTGAACTAGAAATAGAAAAATCACTCAAACACCACGGTGATATTGTTGATGAAATTGAGTGCATTGAGAAGACGCTTCTGAAACGTCGCTCAGAACTTAGGGAAGCTGACCGACTGCTGGCAGAGGCTGAGAGTGAACTTGCATGCACAAAAGAGAAGGTATGTGCTGGTGTGGTTTGGGGTGAGTGAGACAGTTTACTGTCTACCTGAAGGATTAGAAAGATAACACATGGCTCGGCGCCTGTGGCTCAAGTGGCTAAGGCGCCAGCCACATACACCTAAGGTGGCAGGTTTAAATCCAGCCTGGACCCGCCAAACAACAATGACGGCTGCAACCAAAAAATAGCCGGGCGTTGTGGCAGGCGCCTGTGGTCCCAGCTGCTTGGGAGGCGGAGGCAGGAGACTCGCTTGAGCCCAGGAGTTGGAGGTTGCTGTGAGCAGTGAAGCCACGGTACTCTACCCAGGGGGATAGCTTGAGGCTCTGTCTCAAAAAAAAGATAACACATGTGGCTCAGTGCCCATAGCTCTGTGGTTAGGGTGCCAGCCACAAATACCAAGGCAGGTGGGTTCAAACCCGGCCCGGGCCTGCTAAACAACAACAACTGCAACAACCAAAAAAAACTGGGTGTTGTGGCAGGTATCTGTAGTCCCAGTTACTTGAGAGGCTGAGGCAAGAGAATCGCTTAAGCCAGCGGTTCTGAACCTGTGGGTTGCAACCCTTTTTTTTTTTTTTTTTTGGGCGGTGCCTGTGGCTCAAAGGAGTAGGACGCTGGCCCCATACACAGGAGGTGGCGGGTTCAAACCTGTCCCTGGCCAAAAATCAAAAACAAACAAACAAACAAACAAAAAAAAACGCAACCCTTTTTTAACAGTGAAAATACATTGCTGGCTCGTCGCCTGTGGCTCAGTCGGCTAAGGCGCCAGCCACGTACACCTAAGGTGGCGGGTTCGAATCCCCAGCCCGGGCCCGCCAAACAACAATGATGGCTGCAACCAAAAAATGGCTGGGCGTTGTGGCGGGCGCCTGTAGTCCCAGCTACTTGGGAGGCAGGGGCAGGAGACTCACTTGAGCCCAGGAGTTGGAGGTTGCTATGAGCTATGATGCCATGGCACTCTACCCAGGGGGATAGCTTGAGGCTCCGTCTCAAAAAAAAAAAAAAAAGAAAATACATTGCAGCATTAGGAAGGTTGAGAACAACTGGCTTATGCCCAAGAGTTAGAGGTTGATGTGAGCTGTGATGTCACAGCACTCTACCGAGGATGACATAATAAGACTCTCTCTCAAAAAA
>CAUYQV010119283.1:0-10400 GCA_963574575.1 Galagoides demidoff
CCGCCTCCCAAGTAGCTGGGACCACAGGCGCCCGCCACAACGCCCGGCCATTTTTTGATTGCAGCCATCATTGTTGTTTGGCGGGCCCGGGCTGGGGATTCGAACCCACCACCTTAGGTGTACGTGGCTGGCGCCTTAGCCGATTGAGCCACAGGCGCCAAGCCTCTTTCTTTTTTTTTTTTGAGACAGAGCCTCAAGCTGTCACTCTGGGTAGAGTGCTGTGGCATCTCCAGCTCCTGGGCTCAAGCGATTCTCCTACCGCTGCCTCCCAAGTAGCTGGGACCACAGGTGCCCACCACAATGCCTGGCAATTTTTGGGTTGCAGCCATCATTGTTGTTTGGTGGGCCAGGCTGGATTCGAACCCACCAGCTCAGGTGTGTGTGTGGCTGGCACCTTAGCCACCTGAGCCACAGACGCTGAGCTGGTCTGTTATTTTTTTGTTGCAATTGTCATTGCTGTTTAGAAGGCTTGAACTCTCCAGCCTTTGTGCATGTGGGTGGCATTGTAACCACTGATCTTCAGGTACCAAGTGGAGAGTCAATAGTGTTTTTATCTAATCACATTACAGAACCAACTCAGAACACTCATCCTTAGGATTTGATTCCACTAGAAACACTCTCAGTACCCAAATTCATATTAGTATTCACCATAGAAATGGAATAGTGTGTGTGTGAAAGAGAGAGAGAAGGGAGGCAGAGGGAGAGATTTTTAAGAAACAGGCTTGCCCAATTGAGGTTGGTAAGTCCAAACTACAGCATACCCTGGTGGGCTAGAGACCCGGGGAAGAGCTGACGCTACAACTTGAGTCTAAAGTCTGTTTGCTGACAGAATTCCCTTTCCTTTGAAGGTCAATTGTTTTTTAAAGGCCTTTAGCTGATATAACAAGGACCACCATTTTATAGAGGGTAATCTGATCTAAAGTCTACTGGTTTAAATGGTAGCTAAAAAAATGCTTTCACAAGAATACCTAGAATGTTTGGCCAAAGATGTAGATACCATGGCCTAGCCAAGCTGACACAAAATTACCCATTACAGTTAGGTATGAGGAATGCCCCCCAAACAAAAAATCTTTGTGTAAATAAAACTGCAAGAGGAAATTTAACTCTGCCTCATATAGTAGCTCTGTCCAATAGTCATAGAATGTGAACTTGTGTAATTTTAATTTTTCTAGTTATACTAAAAAGTGTAAGTTTCGTTATTTAAACTTGTATGTTCAAAATAGTATCAATTCAGTGTACAATATAAAATGTTACATTTTCCTCTAAGTTTTTGAAAGCTAGTATGTATTTGGCATTCACCGCATACCTATCTCATTTCAGACTAGCCACATTTCAAGTACTCAGCACTCATAGCACAGCTCTAGCTAGGTTGAGCTTGTACATGCAATTACATTAACAGTATTTTCTTGCATGCAAAAGAAAGAAATAATCCAACACCATTAAGACATGCGTTGCATTGCTTTTCCAGGAGTGCAGGTGTATTTGCCCTTGTCATCTGGCCGCTTTCACGGGACCTCCCTAGTGGCCCACAACTTCTTATGGACAATGTGCTCAAACCAACTCAGCTACCAAGTGACTGAAATTAAAGGAGGTGAAACATCAGATTTTATACTCACAGTAATGCTCCTAAGTGAGGTCCCATTCAATCCTGTGGGCTGTTTTCTCCCAATTTGGAAAATAAAAAGCCTTTAGGCAAGAGTAGCTTTAAAAGGCAGAAAGAACTGTGCCAGGCTTACCTGAGAGAGGATACCTGAGAAGGGTGAGGTCTACGACAACAGGTCTTCTCAAGGAGACCACAAGGATACACCTGCAGGGTCCTCTCCAAGGTGACTCAGCTCCTGGGAATTTGTACACGTAACTTCCTAGAACTTGGAAATGCCCAAGTTCTGTGAAATCCTGTAGTTCTGTAGGGGCTGGAAAAGCATCTCCCACTTGATTCAAACTGGCCAATGAGAAGGGTACCTGTAGGGTGGAACTTTTTGACTGTCAATAAAAAGGGAAAGACAAAGCCAGTCAGAGAGCACAGCCATTTGGAATTCTTCCATGCTGTAAGCTCCAGGCGGGTAAATAAAGCCTTTTCTCTTAAAAACATGGTGTTTGGGTGCTCTTTCTCTCCATTGGTCCTTGTCTTCCTGCAATAAGCAAGGAGTGTGGGCCTTTAACAGGAAAAAGTGTGATTGTTATGTGCTAGGAAAGAAAGGATAATAATGCACATGGCCTCCAAGATGCTGGGGTGGGGCAGGAAAGCTGAATGCAACATAAAATTGGCATTGTAGAGACCTCGCTTTGTTGTGCAAAAAGTTAAGTGTGTGGGTTTGACACTTGAGGCCAGAATGTGAACCATCTAACTGCACCATCTCTGCAGTGATAAGGCCCAGACCAGTGAGACAGTGCGAACATGTATCACCACAGAAACCCAAAGTGGCCTGATTGCTCCAGGAGGCCAAGCTAAAGAATCAAAACCCTAACTTTGAAGCCCAGGTGTGTTAGGCAGAATGGCCTCCCCAAAACATTCAAGTTCCAGTCATCAGAACCCGTGGTTATGGCAGTTTACAAGGCAAGGATAAATTAAAGTTGGTAATTAGCTGGTTTTGACAGGGGAAGATTAACTTAATTATCTGGGTAGACTGAATGCAATCACAAATGTTTGGGAGTTGTGAGGTGGGAGGGAGACAGGAGTCAGAGGTGGATGATTGGGAGTTGAGGTGGGAGGGAGACAGGAGTCAGAGGTGGATGATTGAAGTGGGTTGGAGATGCTCTGTACCAACTTTAAAGATGCAGGAAGGGCTCTATCACCCCTATCAGCTGCTTCCTCCCCTCTGTTTTCCTTCCTCCCCAACACCTGCACTCCCAAAAATTAAAAAAAAAAAAAAAAAAGGCAGGAAGACAACCAAAAGCCAAGGGCTGCAGGCACCCTCTAGAAGCTATAAAAGGTAAAGGAACAGAACGGATTCTCTCCTAGAGCCTCAAGGGGGAAAAAGTGGCCATCAAGCACCTTGACTTTACCCCAGTGAACTATGGAACATTTTGTTTTAAGCCAACTTTCAGGTAATTTGTGACGGAAAGAAAACTAATACACCATGTGATCACATAAACAGTATGCATGAGCAGGGTATGACTTCAGGAATTTTTAAAACTGGGGCTGTAATTCAACTTAAAAAGAACCCCCTCCTTGTATGATGCTTGCAAACTGATTTGATAAGCATCCTTCTGTCTTCATCTAAAACAGTTATAGAATCTATACCAATATTTAATCTGAAGGCATGCATTATCTGCTAAAATTGAAATTTAAATTGGTGACTTAAAAAACAATGACATCGTATCTATAAGGTAGAGTAAAAAAATGGTATAATTTTCATTCCCTTTTGCATTGTGCAAAATCACTAGATTGAAGAGTTTATTAAAAATATTTGTGTGGCTCGGCGCCTGTGGCTCAATCGGTTAAGGCGCCAGCCACGTACACCTAAGTTGGCGGGTTCAAATCCCCAGCCCGGGCCTGCCAAACAATGATGGCTGCAACCAAAAAATGGCCGGGCGTTGTGGCGGGCACCTGTGGTCCCAGCTACTTGGGAGGCGGAGGCAGGAGACTCGCTTGAGCTCAAGAGTTGGAGGTTGCTGTGAGCTGTGATGCCATGGCACTCTACCCAGGGGGATAGCTTGAGGCTCCGTCTAAAAAAAAAAAAAAACAAAAAAAAACTTGACTACAATATCATGAGAAACTTTGAGCTAGAAGCATCCAGCTAAGCCCCTCTTGAATCCTGACCCATAGATATGATGAGATAATAAATGGTTACTGTCATTTGAAATAATTGTGTTTTAGGGTGATTTGTTACACAGTAATAGATTACTAATACATTATTCCTCCTCAACAATTCAAGACATTAGATCGTGCACAAGGCATGTGAGGTAGATACTATTGTTATCCCCAGTTTAGCAGAGGAAGAAACTGAGGCACAAAGAGAACAGCTTCCCTAGGTTCCTGCAGCTGCTCAAAAGTAGAAACAGGTCTATGGCCATATCACCCTGAACATGACCCATCTTGTCTGATCTCAGAAGCTAAGCAGGGTCGGGCCTGGTTAGTACTTGGATGGGAGACCACCTGGGAATACCGGGTGCTATAGGCTTGGCTCAGCACCCATAGCACAGTGGTTACGGGACCAGCCACATACACCAAGGCTGGCAGGTTTAAATCCAGCCCACGCCAACTAAACAACTGCAACAACACAATAGCCAGGTGTTGTGGCAGGTGCCTGTAGTTCCAGCTACTTGGGAGACTGAGGCTAGAGGATCGCTTAGGCCTCCAAGAGTTTGAGGCTTCTGTGAGCTGTCATGCAATGGCATTCTACCAAGGGCGACACAATGAGACTCTGTCTCAAAAAAAAAAACTAAAAACACATCTTGAACGTGGCAGTCTCAGCCCAGAGCCTACGTGTTCATCCTCCATCCTGCTCAATTAGAAATTCTACAAAGTTCTCTGGATGCCCTGTTTCACACTGACAAACCCAAACTCTTCCTTGAATGTCAATTGAAGCCTGAGGCTACTGTCCTCATGGCTTCTCCAGGATCAGGCCTCCTTACCTCTGGGTCTGGAAGTGGAGTCTGAGCCAGTTGACAGTCTTCCCATCACCTAACCGACATCCACCCTCTTCTTTTTTTGACCTTTTATCTCCAAAAACCTTGTCTTTTTTTTTTTTTTGAGACAGAGTCTCACTTTGTCACCTTTGGTAGAGTGCTATGCCGTCATAGCTCACAGCGACCTCCAAGTCCTGGGCTTAAGCGATTCTCTTGCCTCAGCCTCCCAAGTAGCTAGGACTACAGGTGCTTGCCACAATGCCTGGCTATTTTTAGAGACAAGGGCTTGCTCTGGCTCAGCTTGGTCTCGAAACTGTGAGTTCAGGCAATCCAACCACTTGGGCCTCTCAAGTGGTAGGATTATAGGCGTGAGCCACCGCGCCTGGCTTCCAAAAACCTTGTTAATCTCACCTTAGCCTTGCTCCTCACAGCTGCTATGCCATTTTAAATCCAAATGCCAACACTCTGAGCACAAGCCTCCAACCTTTCCCTCTCATTCTCCAACTTCCTCCTTCCAACACCCCTGGATTGTGATCTCACAGAGCTTTTTGGTCCCCTGATCCCTGTACCCAATCTATCAGCTCCCACTTGGCTATTTTCTCTTCAGGATCCTGCTGAGGCCCCAGGGCATTATCTGTTTAATGTGCTCAAGTTTCTCCATTAAGGGAAGATTTGTGGAGAATTGAGCAAGGCAGTGATCTCAGCCATGTGCACATGAACCCAGGCAGAATTATTCACCAGAGCTTTGGGAGCCTGGAGTCAGAGGGTTTTAAGCAACTCTGGGGACCAGCATATCCCACCCACACCTGATCTAAGGTGACTCAGCCCTGAGGCACCTGGCACCACTCACCAACCACTTTACCATCTCCTTTGCATCCATCTTTCCTTCATCTCTTGGCTGCTGCTTAATCCTAGTCTCTGCCACCCCTTGCCTTCTGGTGCTTCATAACACATACACATTGCTTTTCTGCACAGGGCTTTTGGCTTCTAATCTCACTGCAGTTCAAATTCTATGAGAAAGAAGCTTATTGGCCCAAATACTCTCCATACTTACTCAGGCTGGGCCTTTGTGCCTGGTAACTTTTTTTTTTAGAGACAGAGCCTCAAGCTGTCCCCCTGGGTAGAGTACTGTGGCATCACAGCTCATAGCAACCTCCAACTCCTAGGCTCAAGCGAGTCTCCTGCCTCCGCCTCCCAAGTAGCTGGGACCACAGGTGCCCACCACAACGCCCAGCTATTTTTGGTTGCAGGCGTCATCGTTGTTTGGTGGGCCCGGGCTGGATTCGAACCAGCCACCTTAGGTGTATGTAGCTGGTACCTTAGCCACTTGAGCCACAGGCGCCGAGCCTGTGCCTGGTAACTTTATAGGCAACTGACCAACCTGTAGACAGGCTGTTACTGGCCAGGTACTGGCTCCTGGTCCAAGCAGCTGAGGCCAAGGTGGGTGCAAGCTGTGTGGTGCATAGCATGGCTGTCTATCATGGACTGAATGTTTGTGTTGCCCCCAAATTCATATGTTGAAGTCCTAACCTCCAATATAGCTATACTTGGACATGGGGTCTCTAAAGAAGTAAGTGAGGGGCGGGCCAGGCACTGTGGCTCATACCTGTAATCCCAGAACTTCAGAGGCTGAGGCAGGTGGATCACCTGAGCTCACAGGTTTGAGACCAGCCTGAGCCAGAGTGAGACCTCGTCTCTATAAATAGCTGGGCATTGTGGGGGGGGGTGCCTATAGTCTCAGCCACTTGGGAGGCTGACACAAGAGAACCGCTTGAGCCCAGGAGTTTGAGGTTGCTGTGACCTGTGATGCCACGGCACCCTACCAAGGGTGACAAAGTGAAACTGTCTCCAAAAAAAAAAAAACGAAGAAGTAAGTGAGGTCAAATGAAGTCATAAGGTCACTGACTCCCCCAAGGTTAGTGACCTTAGAAGAAGAAACATGCAAACAAAAGTGCTATTCCCTGGCTCAGCACCTGTAGCACAGTGATTATGGCGTCAGCCACATGCACCAAGGCTGGTGGGTTTGAACCCAGCCCAGGCCAGCTATACAACAATGACAACTGCAATAAGAAAATAGCTGGGCGCTGTGGCAGGTGCCTGTAGTCCCAGCTACTTGGGAGGCTGAGGCAAGAGAATTGCTTAAGCTCAAGAGCTGGAGGTTGCTATGAGTTGTGACACCATGGCACTCTACCAAGGGTGACATAGTGAGACTGTCTCAAAAAAAAAAAGTGCTATTCCCCATGCACGTTCCCCCCACCTGAACCCCCACCCCCATCATGAGAAGACATAGCAAGAAGGTAGCTGAGAGCCCTCACCAGGAGCAGAGCCTATTGGACCAGACTAATACACCATCTATGTGTAAGTCACTGGCTGGTGGTGCTGGCACCACAGGAAGCTGTGTCTTGACAGGTTAGCTGAAGCAATCTATCCCCTTATTTTTTCTTTTTTTGTTTTGTTTTGTTTTGAGAGAGAGAGTCCCACTATGTCACCCTGGTAGAGTGCCATGGTGTCTCAGCTCATAAGACCCTCAAACTCTTGGGCTTAAGCGATCCTCTTGCCTCAGCCTCCCAAGTAGCTGGCTGGGACTATACACCTTGCTTTTTCTTTACACTGAGCCCCCAGCTTTGAAAAGAATTGCCATTTGACTTCCCTGTTCCTCTCACAGCCCTGAGAGAACAATGGAAGTGTGTAGGCTGATACCCCTGGAGATTCAGGGGCTCTGAATCAGCTGTCTCAACAGTAGCACAATCCTGCCACACATTTGTCCCCTGCAGCCTTCCTTTCCACTCAGTGTACCTTTTGATTTTCTCCATATATTGTTGACTTGGAAGTGAAGGTGACAGATTAAATACATGCATTCACTTTCTCTCCCTCCTGAAACTCCACTAAGATGACAGTAAATGATTTCCTAAAATTCAAAAATTCCCAAGGACAGGCCAGGTGTGGTGGTTCACACCTATAATCCTAGCACCCGAGCTCACAGGTTCAAGATCAGCCTGAGCCAGATCAGGACCCCTGTCTGTACTAAAAATAGAAACATTAACCAGGTGGTGGCAAGTGCCTCTAGTCCCAGCTACTCAGGAGGCTGAGGCAAGAGAATCACTTGAGCCCAAGAGTTTGAGGTTGCTGTGAGCTATGACACCAGGGCACTACCCAGGGGGACAAAGTGAGACTCTGCCTCCAAAACAAACAAAAAAATTCCCAAGGACAAAAATAATAGAAGAGATAATGGCAATGAAGTTGTCATGCAGTAATTGGCAGAGCTCCCGAGTCTCGCTGCTCAGAGCTCCTGAGTCTCACTAACCTGTGTAAGGTTAGCAGTGGAAGTGATGGTGAGTAGCAAGGCATGTTTGAAAGTTTAAGAGGCAGTTAGAGCTCCACATGCCCCCTCTGTCACAGAAGAGGAAGCTTATTCTTTGGAAATGATGAAAACAAAGGGTGTGCCAAGTGGGAACACCAGGAAGAACTTAGGGGTATCACACTCAAAATGGGGAGGTTTGGCTCAGTGCCTATGGCTCAAGTGGCTAAGGCGCCAGCCACTTATACATGAGCTGGTGGGTTCGAATCCAGCCCGGGCCGCCAAACAACAATGATGGCTGCAACCAAAAAATAGCCAGGTGTTGTGGTGGGCCCCTGTGATCCTAGCTACTAGGGAGGTAGAGGCAGGAGAATCACTTGAGCCCGGGAGTTGGAGGTTGCTGTGAGCTGTGATGCCACAGCAATCTACCCAGGGGGACAGCTTGAGGCTCTATCTCAAAAAAAAAAAAAGAAAATGGGGAGGTTCAAGGCCAGGCATGATGGTTCACACCTGCAATCCTAGCACTCTGGGAGGCTGAGATGGGTGGATTGCCTGAGCTCAGGAGTTTGAGACCAGCCTTAGCAAGAGTGAGACCCTGTCTCTAAAAATAGCCAGGTGTTGTGGTGAATGCCTGTACTCCTAGTTACTGGGGAGGCTGAGGCAAGAAGATCACTTAAGCCCAAGAGTTTGAGGTTGCTGTGAGCTGTGATGTCATAGCACTCTACCCTGGATGGCAAAGTGAGACTGTGTCTCACAAAAAAAAAAAAGTGGGAGGTTAAATGAGTATTCACTTTTTGAATGTGGACCACTCTGGGCCCTATTGGCCCTAGTCAGTTCTCAGCCTCAGGCATCAGACTGAAGATCTTTCTTTCTTTCTTTCTTTCCTTCTTTCTTTTTTTTTTTTTTTTTTTTTTGAGACAGTTTATCACCAGGTTGCCCTTGGTAGAGTGCTATGACATCACAGCTCACAGGAACCTCAGATTCTTGGGCTTAAGCAATTCTCTTGCCTCAGCCTCCCAAGTAGCTGGGACTACAGGAGCCTGCCACAACACCTGGCTATTTTTTGTTGCAGTTGTCATTGTTGTTTAGCAGGCTGGGGCTGGGTTTGAACCTGTCAGCCTCAGTGTATAGGCTGGCACAGTAACCACTGTGCTACGGGTGCCGAGCCTAAAGATCTTTCCTTGGGTTATTTAACCATCCCAAGATGAAGGAAGTAAGGATAGTAACATTGGGGTTTCCCAATAAAACAGCCCGGCTAGATCACCCTACAATGAAGCCCATAGTTGACAAGCCCTTCCTTTCCAATCATCTCATTAGTGTCCCATTCTATTTCTTTCTTTTTTTTTTTTCCAGTTTTTGGTTGGGGCTAGGTTTGAACCCACTACCTCTGGCATATGGAGCCAGTGCCCTACTCCTTTGAGCCACGGGTGCCGCTCCCTTTTTATTTCTTTTGAGATAGTCATAGTCTGTTGCCCTGGGTAGAGCGCCATGGTGTCATTGTATCTCACAGCAACCTCAAACTCCTGGGCTGAAGTGATCCTTCTGCCTCAGCCTCCTGAGAAGGTGGGACTACAGGAGCCCACCACCATGCCTGGCTAGTTTTTCTATTTTTAGTAGAGTTGGGGGTCTTGCTTTTGCTCAGGCTGTTCTTTTTTTTTTTTTTTTGTACGAAAGGTCTTTATTGGTGGGGAGGAGGGAGGCTGCAGAGCAGCACGGAGGAGGAGAGAAAAGAGGGAAGAGAGATAAGGAGAGAATGGGGAAGAGAAGAGCGAGGTGGAAGAGAGGGAAAGAGAGAGCAAAGAAGGAATGCAGAGAGAGGTAGGAAAGAGAGCACTCAGGCTGTTCTTGAACTCCTGAGCTCAAGCTATTCACCCACCTTGGCCTCCTACAGTGCAATCCACCCACCTTGGCCTCCAGCCTAGTGCCCCATTCTTAAAAATGAAAAGACAGCTGAGAATCATTAGACCCCTGAGAAAAGCCTCTAACATAATAGCAGGAAAGACAGAGATCAAAACAAAGAGGATATGGGGCGGTGCCTGTGGCTCAAAGGAATAGGGCGCCAGCCCCATATGCTGGAGGTGTTGGGCGGGTTCAAACCCAGCCCCAGCCAAAAACTGTAAAAAAAAAGAGGATAACTTTCTCTGGGAGATAAAAGGATGTAAATGTATTATGTAAATATATCCATGAAACAAGAATAGGACGTGATAAAAAGGAACATTCAGAGAACAAACAAGAGCTTTTTGTGAGAGCATAAGTTAAAAATTCAGTAGATGAAAAAAAATTCACTAGATGGATATTTTTACTTCTGTATAAAATATAGGAAGTTGTGGCGGCGCCTGTGGCTCAATCGGCTAAGGCGCCAGCCACATACACCTAAGGTGGCGGGTTCGAATCCCCAGCCCGGGTCCGCCAAACAACAATGATGGCTGCAACCAAAAAATGGCCGGGCGTTGTGGTGGGCGCCTGTGGTCCCAGCTACTTGGGAGGCGGAGGCAGGAGACTCGCTTGAGCCCAGGAGTTGGAGGTTGCT
>CAUYQV010119286.1:0-23254 GCA_963574575.1 Galagoides demidoff
GTATTCTGGGCTCGGCGCCTGTGACTCAAGCGGCTAAGGCGCCAGCCGCATACACCTAAGGTGGTGGGTTTGAATCCAGCCCGGACCTGCCAAACAACAATAACGGCTGCAACCAAAAAATAGCCAGGCGTTGTGGTGGGCACCTGTGGTCCCAGCTACTTGGGAGGCTGAGGCAGGAGACTCGCTTGAGCCCAGAAGTTGGAGGTTGCTGTGAGCGGTGAAGCCATGGCACTCTACCCAGGGTGACAGCTTAAGGCTCTGTCTCAAAAAAAAAAAAAAAGAAAAAGAAAAGGCATTCTGGCATATTAGATTGAGGGTTTATAAAATCTCCTTTAATACTGGTTTAAATGATTTTAATATCATTGACAAACATTCAGGAACACTTAAAACATAAAAGTTGTAATAGCTATTATTGATTGCTTACCATATGTTAGATGCCATATTCCGTGTTTCATACATGTTAACTTATTTAAATCCTTGGAGAGAAAATATTATTGTCTCTATTTAGAAGATGAAAAAGCTGATTGTCAGAACAATTTGTAGGTCATGCAGCTGGTAAGTGGGAAAGCCTGAATTTGAACCCAGGTTTTTGATCTGCAAAAGTAACTCCAGGATCTGAGCTCTGAGTGACAGGCACAGACACCCGAGCATGTGTATACCTGTGAGGACCGGTGGCCTGGCCATGCCACACGAGTAAAGTGCAGTGCTAATCTCTGGGGTGGTCCTTCAGTGCCAGGCATCCCTGTTAAGACAACTTCTGCCACCATGTACATTTCCTTTTAGTGCATATTTTAGTCATAATTATATGCTTGCAATCGGTTAATTTGAGTTCTGGCAGGGTCGGGGGGAGACCTTGTCTCTTTTGCTGCCCACTACATCCCAGCTTAGAGTCTGGCCCAGGGAAAGTACTTAGTAAATACTTGCTGAAGTAATGACTCTGTGACTATAGACAGATCCTGTAGGAACAACAAGGTTACGTTACATTCGGGTGGTTATCTTCTACAAACTACCTAATGGAATAATTCTTTCTAGTGCATGCTTTTCACTAATGAGGAATGCAACTTTGAGGCCAGCATGGATTGAGAGCTGGTTGGTTCCAGGCAGAAAGATATCAGTTTATTCTATAAATAGTGAACCATCACTTTAGTATTAGGAGTACAGATACAAAGAGACAAGATTAGGAAGTTGAGAAAATCGCCAGAGATAAAGTTTACTTTGAGAATGGGAGACTTAATTGAAAGAAAATCCAGTGGAACGAAGTTGCATTAGAACTTTAATCTTAGCATTGTGATGTTTAGGGTTCAAGGTTCTCTTTGCTTTGTGCATGGGTGTCCTGACACCTCCCCTCTCCTGGGCTCATTCCCTGGTTTACAGCCCAGGCTGCTGGTTCACAGCCATCGCCTTCTCCACTGCCTTTGTTTTCATTTTTACTTTTGAAATTCTTTTCCTGTTCATTTCAAGACCAAGGTTATAAAATTATGGGGAGGAGTTCCAAATTAGGGTCCACAGGAGATAGCTCAAGGGAATCTTCTAGATGGAGGCCACAAGATTGTCTTAGCTGAAGGTGGGATAAATCTGGACAGAGGAGGTGAGATTTCCTTTGAGCATCATGTTGGCACTCAGAAAGTTTCAGATTTTTTTGACATTTCATATTTTGGATTTGGAGATTAGGGGTACTGGACCTGTATGTGAAAATTGGTGCTCTGGATGTTATCCTTTTGTCCCCCGCCAACCCTGTTCCCTAAGCCTGGCTTAGGGTACCATCTGTGTCCTCACACACACCTTCAAGGTGCTTTCTACAACGCGTGAGCAGGCGGCAGACGCATGTGCTCCTGCCCCTGTCTCCAGTTCACGTGCTGGGTGCGGAACCAGACTGCTCATTGGTACTTATTTCTGATACTTCAGAATTGTGTCACCAGCCTGGTCAGTACCTGGTTTTGATAGGAATGCAAAGTGTTCATCGTAGCACAGTGATCCTGGTCATCAGTAGAATATACATTGTTTCACCGATGAGCCCTGGTCTGCGTATCCTGGGTCTTGGTCCATCTTTCTATGAATCCTGTCATTCTTTCTTCATAGGACAACTCAAATATCATTAGTTCTTCTCTTTCAAAATACAATTCCGCCAGTGGATTAATTACCTCAGTGGCTACTCTGGTATTCCAGCCCCCACCCAGCACCCCACTCTTTCTTGATTTGCTTCCTTTTCTCTGGGAACACATGCAAACCGCTGGAATTGCACTGCCTTCTTCGCCCTCGAGGGGCGCCACATATTGCAGGTGAGCCAGAGGACCACTAGGTGGCGCTCTTCCCCCCTGGGACCAGCGCCTCCCAGACCTGCAGCGGTTTTATCCCACAGCACGACCCGCAGAGCAGCCATCTCTTGGTCTTGTATGGATGGAGAACAGCCTTTTAGGAGATAGTTCTTAAAGGGTTCTGGTGACTTCATTTTTAAGATGCCAGATGTCTTTTACCCCCAGATGTTACTGTTATTTCTTGATCACTTCCAGGAGTCTCATGGTTGAGCCCCTGGGGTCTTCTGAGTATAAGCTCCTGTACTTTTCCAAACAGTCACAAATAGTGTGACCTAATCATATGAACCCTTTTATCAATCCAAAATAAATAAATAAAAGTAAAATCCACTAACAGTGATTTTCAATTTTCAAGAACATAGTATATTGTTATTAACTGTAGTCACCATGTTGTATGTGCCATGTTAAATAATTTTAATCTATGTTTATCATAAGATTCTTTTATTTTTCTATGCATATCATATTTTTCATAATAATGTGATCACAGTGAAACATACCAGAGCATTTAGAGTAAACAAAATATTGAACACAATTTTTATTGAATTTTGGTGATTTCCTACCCTAATACACATATTTTCTTTGATTTAATAAATTAGAATTCATAAAATTAAAACATAAAATGTCAACTATCTACTCTTCTTTTAAACTTTTAAAGCCCCAGCTTCTTCTTCTTCTTTTTTTTTTTTTTTATTTTTTTTTTGAGACAGAGTCTCACTACACTGCCCTCGGTAGAGTGCTATGGCATCACAGCTCACAGCCACTTCAAACTCTTGGGCTTAAGCGATTCTCTTGCCTCAGCCTCCCAAGTAGCTGGGACTACAGGTGCCCGCCACAATGCTCAGCTATTTTTTCGGTTGCAGTTGTCGTTGTTGTTTAGCAGGCCTGGGCTGGGTTTGAACCCACTATCTCTGGCGTATGTGGCTGGCACCCTAGCTGCTGAGCTACAGGCACCAAGCCCCCAGCTTTCTAATAGTATATGAGAAACGTCACTTTTTAGTTGGTGATAGTTTGGCTCATAATTCCCAGTGTTGTCTGGACTCTGCCTGCCTTGGCTGCTCTTCATCCCTGGTTCCCCTTTAGGTCCAGGCTCACAGCCTCAGGTCGTCAGTGAGTCTGTTTCTTTTGTTAAACTAACCTATCCTCTTTGCCTTGTTCCGGCCTCCACCCTCAACTCAGGCTTCAGCCCTTAGTTCCCTCACCACCTCCTCAGAGCCTTAGCCCTGACTTGGGTCTCTTGTCTCTTGCTCTCAGTACTCTGTCTTTCCCCTCAGAGCTTTGCTAGGATGATTCATTGTGCCCTTAGTTCACTGTATTCCCAGCATCTAGCACATGTTTACACATAAAAGTCATCAATAAATTTTTACTGAATGAACAAATAAAGTGACTAGAGCCAAAAGTGAGAGTGAATGATGTATCCGAGATAGCATGCCCACTAATATGAGCGTTAGGACCAGACCCACTGCTCTTTCTGCCATGTCTGCTTTTTGTTTCTTTATTAGTAGTCTGGGTCTACCTCTGTGACGTATTCATCCTGACTGCATGAGGAGAGTGTGCTTCTGCCTTTGTTCCCAGGGAGACCAGGATCTCTGCTTTTCGTCTGCCTCCTGTGTAGTTGGCCCCTTCTGGTACATTTCCTGTGTCCCCTCTAAAGGTCCATCTCGGGGGACTGATTTATCTGTTGGCATCAGAAAACTAGAACTTGAATATTTCTGTTTTCTTAATTCTTTAAAGAGACTTCAGGTTTTGTATTTTAGAAACCTTTATTTTGAGCCTTGATCTTGATGTTATCTTTACATTGTCAATGTGGGACCTTTATTTTTAACGTTCTAAATCCCAAATTTTGTGTTCTTTGTTTTTATGTGTGTGTGTGTGTGTCTGTGTGTTATTTCTGTGGTTAATGACACCTTAGTGCTTACTGATGCACTTTAAAGAAAAAGCCTATTTACTTAACAGCGGTGCGGTGTGTAGTCTGTTTCCCCCAAATACAGTCCCTGCACAAAACCTTCCTCACCTGAGCTGCGTGGACAGTGTCAGTGCTGTGCTTGGCATACATGCATGGCATACTCTGCTGTGGTCCTTGTTCTCATCTCCAGATTGTACAGAGTATTTACTAGCTGGCCTTACTCAACACTGGGCTCTATAAAAGCTCCCTGCCACCTCCCAACTCATTTGCTCTTACAGTATTTGAAGACTGCTCCCTCCCTCAGGCCTCTCCTTGCTCCTCAGATTCCATAGGGGAGATCTCCTGTCCTGCCATCACTTCTCCATGAAAAAGACTGTCTCATTTGACAGTGACTCTCATGAAATGGGCACCCAGCGTTGAGCACAGTGCACCGTTGGAAGGTGTTCCTGTGTGGACCCCAGTGTTTACCTTGTAACATGGTTAAAGGAAGAGGCGTGCTGTCTGCTTGCATGCTTCTGTTCTCCCCTTGTTCCCTCCGTCTTCCAGTTTGGCTGTCAGGCATTCAGGAAGGAAGATGTGAAGACGACCCCTGAGGTTTGGATTTAAGTTTGCAGACCAGTCTTCACACCATGGCGGTGACAGTGCTCATCATAAACTTTTTAGGCTTTAGTGTAAGCACTCTGCCCGAAATCTAACAGCGTAGAACACATAACGCTGCATTCTTCACCTGGCAACTAAACAGATGTGAGGTAGAATTAGAAGTCATTGCAGTAGCTTCATGGTGTCCAAGGTAAATAACAGGCACCATTCTGAATGATGCTGACAAACCTGGGAGCATCACTGCGAGAGTGAAGGTTTCTCTGAGATTTGAAAGGTGGCAAGGATGAAGCTTCCGCCGACCTCATTCCATAGTTAATTTTGCAGAAAGGGTCACCCAACGTATCCTGGAAGATGGACAGCCAGATCCATTGTGAGGCTTTTGGAAAGTCATTTGCTTTTCTGATCCCCACCTGCTCTTCTCATGACTATGATGACAACCTGCTTTTCGTGCCTGTCCTGAGCTAGTAAATAATATCCCAGAGTTGAGAAGGGGATGGTTAAATATTTCCTATGTGACTACTAAATGTCTCAGAGGTGTCATGGCTTGAGGTATGTATTAGCTCAGGCTGGCCTAACAAGGTAGGAAAGACTTACACAGCAGAGTTTCTCACAGTTCTGGAGGCTGGAAGTCCAAGATCAGGGGGCGTTCAGGACCTTCAGGGCTGCTTTCTGGTGAGGTCTCTTAATGGCTTGCAGGTGTCTGCCTTCTCTCTCTGTCCTCACACCGTCCTTGCTGTCTTTGCATTTAGATCTCTGGTGTCTCTTCCACAGTCCTATATGGTTAGGTCCCCACCCATATGACCTTATTTAACTGTAATTCCCGGTGATTGTCTCCTGAAAGGCCCTATCTAAATAGAGTCACAGAGGTTAGAGCATCCACTTACAAAGGTGGGGGTCGGAGGTGGGGCTCGAACAGTCCATAACAAGGCCCTGGCTCTGTTCACAGAGCTGTTGTTTGCCCAAGATCAGTGTTTAGTGACCATATAATCAATGCTTGTCCATTTGCCTATAGTTAGAAAGCCAAATTATATAACTTGGTTGACTGCCAATGAATTTGTATCCCCATTCACATGTACCCCTACTCCGTAAGACTTTTTGGTTTATATCAGTGGGTTAGCACTCTTACATATTGCTTTATAATTAATTATATTTACAAAATTAATAATGTTTATCAAATTTTGAGTCTCTTGAAGCTGTGGGTTAGAATTTGTGTAATGGTACTGTCTTGTGTCTAGGGCAGAGCCTGGCAGAGATTAGGAATTTAATAACCATTTCATAGATATTTAGTAACTGAAAGAGTATGTGGTGACCATCTTGGGTAACATTCTCACATGTTTACAAATGAAAGAAAGAGAGACCTAGAGAAGGTAGGTGGTTTACAAAGTTCCAGAGTCCCAGAGAAAGAACAGAATGTGGCCTTTCTGAAATGCTGTTTCCTGCTCTTTACAACACCCAGCACTGCATTTGAATAAAGTTTAACGCATTCACTGCCATGTGAGTTGTATTTAATTTACGCTAGTTTTGAGCCAAGACCTCACGAAGTAGGCATAGCTCAACACATCTCTTGACCTAATGAAACACCGTGGCCCCAAGGAAAAAATTGTTTTTCTAGTATGGCAGTCAGTGTGTTAAGTGTGAGTTAAAACGTGTGATTTGAGAGGGGCTGCCTTTATATGCACTGTTTGGAATATGTCTCCCCATACCCAAAGTTAAGTGTGTATGTGTCTAATCTATATGAAAATTTGTTTTATACTCTTAGTGCAATTACAACTTTTTGCCGCTTATTAAGACTTCAGAGATACAAACCAGTGGCTCAGTAATTGCTTTCTTGAATCTGCCTTTAATAATTACATTTAGTAAAGCTGTATCGAAAATTAGAAAGGCAGAGACTAATGGAAAACTAGATTTTTCACTGAATTAGAAAGCAAGACGATCCATATATTGACAACACTTCAAGTTGAAACAGATCAGGAAAACTGTTTTGGACTGTTTGTGCAAAGAGGCAGACCTGGGCCTGATGGGCAGTGGCGTCCGTATTTTATGGAAGCAGAGAAACTCTAAGAGACTTCATGTAAATCGGCATGTGGAGAGGCGAGAGTCCAGGTGTGATTCGACACAAGACATTTGAATCTTTCAAAGGCTGGAATTTCTCCTTGGTACTAACGAAGAAGTAGAAAATAAGGAATTGTGTTAATGAAGTGGGAATATCTTTGAATTAAGAAAAGTACAAAACTCATTCAGGGGTCATATCTTGAAATCAAGAAGAAGCCTGTGCAGGAAAATGGTGTGGAGCCTTCCTTTGACTTGCTTCTGTTGACTGCAGTGTTTTGACTTTTAGTCATTTAAAAATAATATGTGATGATTTAATTGAAACACACAACCTTTTTTTCACTTGTCAGCCAGGTATCCTGCTGTCAGAGCCCCCCCTCCAACCCACACTCTGGCTATGGAGGTCACAGGCATCCAGGCCTGACTAACCCCTCCCATACTGTGGAGGCCCACGATTGTAACAACTTTAGAAAAGGCCTTTAAAAGGGTCTGATTTATGTATCACATTATCATGGATATCCTAGCCAAATTTTTTTGATAGAAGCTTGTTGGCCAAGTCCATCCATTCCTGAGAGTGAGGGCAAGTGTTTGCTTCCAACATTTAGCAGTGGAATGTTTTATGCATCCCTTTAAGGCTAGAGGAAACCTCTAGAAACTAGAGAATCTAAGTGAACAGCAGCATCCAGACTTTATTGCATTCCTTTCAGGCCAAGGGGGAGAGAGTGATGAAGATTTTGGAAAAGCCAGTGGGATGAGAAGGCAGGGGAAATGAACAGAGGGCGTGTGTCAAGCCTTTTTGAGAACTCCCACCTGGCCCAGCTTTAACTGGGGCTTACGTTTGACATAGTTCTCTGAATCCGTAACTAGAAATTGTACACCGGACGGAGAAGTAGAGTAGGTAGGTGGGTGTAGGATGGGATTGAGAACTGAATCTGCAGTTGGAGACATACAGACTGAGACAACTCAGTGAACAGACTCTGATCCTGAAGACAGTGCTTTTGAGGGGGAGGTAGAGATGCATGTTGGCAGTAGTGCTCTGGCATTATTTGTCCTGTGTAGAGTGTGGCATAGTCTCTATCTCAGAGTCAATTTGCAGAGCCGTATACACAACAAAGCAATGCATATCTGGTCCCCCAAGTAAGATGGGAAGGGGCTAGAATGCATCTGGTTCCCCAAGTAAGATGGGAAGGGGTTAGAAGGCATCTGGTCCCCCAGGTAAGATGGGAACGGGCTAGAAGGCATCTGGTCCCCCAAGTAAGATGGGAAGGGGATAAAAGGCATCTGGTCTCCCTCATGTCCCACAGGATGGGCTGTGTGGAGATGAGGCGTGATTGTCCTGTCTCTGTGGCCAACAGGTGTCAGAGAGGGATCTGGAACTCAGGACCTCTGACTCATAGCTATTTTTTCTCATTATAGAATGTTTTCACTCAGAATTTTAAAAAATGATATGAGATATACATGTCCAATTTAGAAAAAGTACAGAGAAAAACTGAAAAGTGCAAAGGAGAAAATAGGTATCTATAGTCCCTCCAAAACATTGACATGTTTTTCTCCCAGTCTCTTCCGTAAAGAATATATACATTTGCGTACACACACTATTAGGTATACATATTTACTGAATGAAACAAAGGTATGCTCTTTGTAGACTGCTCTTATTATTTTTTAAAGTTTTTGTAAGAAAAATCATCTTTACCATAAGGACATTTCTACTAGGATGTTTATTGCAGCTCCATTCACAGTTGCCAAGATGTGGAAACAACCTAAGTGCCCATCAACTCACCAATGGATAAATAAACTATGATATATATATATACCACGGAATACTATTCAACCATAAAGAAAGATGGAGAATTTACATCCTTTCTATTAACTCGGGTAGATTTGGAGAACATCCTTCTTAAGCAAAGTATCACAAGAATGGAAAAACAAGCATCCAGTGTACTCAATACTAATATGAAACTAGTAGATGAACAACTGCATACCTACACGAGAAAAAAAACAATTAAATTCAAGTGGGGGGGAGGGGGAGAGGTTTTGGTAAGCTCCCACCTAACAGGTGCAGGGGAGGGGTCTATGGGGATATGTGGCACATGCCCAGGGTGAAGGGCTCAACTACAGCTTGGACTTCACCTAACAAACTCAAACAACGCAACCTAATCGTTTGTACCCATATATTAATTTGAAATAAAAAAAAGTTTTTATAAGATTAACCCTATCATTTCATGTTAATAAATCTTCTGAGACATGACACAAATGTGTAACCATCTATTAATCAATTCTTTAGTAAAAATATTTGGTTATTTATAATTTTTATAATTATAAACATACTTTTTTACTTTTGGAAGTCATTATTTTAATTTCTGGTTGGTGCCACCATGTTAAATAATTCATGTCAGTCATTGCATGTTTATCTGTATATTAAGACATTACCCTTATACAGTTTTATTCTTCATTCTTTGTATGTATCTTTAATTTGTTTTTACGATATCTTCCATGAAAAGGTACTTATTAAAACTGATAGAACTTTTCTTTCCTGCTGTCAACTGTGTTTAAATTGGATGCACTATTTATCCCCGAGGGCCAAGAAAGTCACATCTCTGAGAATGTTTTTTGGGTGTCTGTATCAGAGAGGTATTGAGAATTTTGGTTTGTTGAAGGGTAGCTTTGGCAAAGCCATGGTGGGGGATAGAGCAGTTGGTAACTTAGAAAGCAAATATGTGGAAAATAAAGGCATTAATAATGGTCAGACGGGTTTGAACCGTGTTTGCCCAGGAAAGGAGGACTTCCCCAGGAAGTTTCCTCTAAGTCTGCACGTCCTGGCCGGTGGGAGATTCACAGTTGTACTGTGTGTCTGTACAGAAACGCTACAGAAAGAAAAAAATAATCATATTCACGTGGTTTCATTGTGAGTGTCTAGCACATTAAACCTAGCAGTAAGGCTTGAAAGAAAGATTTATCCTTCCTACACTCAGGGGCAGAGTAAGAGTTTTCGGATGTCGGCTGTGTGGGTTTAGCCCAGACTCATGGGAATGACGTGAACGAGAGCCTTGCGTTTTCAGTTTTTCTATAGAGACCACACATGTCATATTACTAAGGGAAAGCAGCCCTACCAGCAACAAAAAACTTGCAAAATGATTATATTTTTGCAAGTCAACACCTTTTCTTGAATCCATTGTTCTTTCTGTAAAGCAGTCAGACAAATTAAGCGATTATGATGTATCATGTAACTAGGAGGATCTCTTTGTTTGGGGTAAAAGAAATCAATACAAGAAGCTCTTGGAATGGCCTCTCTCTCTCTTAGCGGTTCCTTATATGTGGGTTTAGAAATGCTGATTCTACATGAAGAATGACAGTGATTCATGCCGAGGCCTGGCCTCGTTAGACTCCGAACTTCTCTCCACAAGTCTTCCACACAGATGTTGGTTATGGATCTAGAAGATGCAGTTATTGGTTTAATACAGAAATTTAGCTGTAAATTTTTCATTTGATAAACTTAGTATTTAAAGCTGTACATCAGGGTATTTATTTAAAAAGTAGATTAACTTAAATTAAAAATAAACAATAAATAAAACCTCTTCGTGAGTTCTGTGATACAACTTCACATTCTGCATCTGCCGTCTCCTCCGTACTGCTGACTCTATTTTATTCAAAATTGCAACCTCCCCCCTCCAGCACTCCCAGTTTCCTTTATGTAGCTTTATCCTCTTCCCTTCGCAGACCAGGTAATTTCTTTCTAAAACTTACTGCATTGCTTTCTTATTTTTTTTATGGTTATCATTTATTTTCTGTGTCCCCTGTTAGAATATAACTTTAATGAGGACATAGCTTTTGGTCATCTTACTTCAGTGATAGACTTAAGACATCTTCAACGGGGTCTGGCACATAGTAGGTGCTCAAACAATATTTGGATAAAGGAATCCAAATCATTTTGACAGTGCAACAGTTTCTTTTTTTTTTTTTTTTTGAGACAGAGCCTCCAGCTGTCCCCCTGGGTAGAGTACTGTGGCATCATAGCTCACAGCAACCTCCAACTCCTGGGCTCAAGCAAGTCTCCTGCCTCAGCTTCCCAAGTAGCTGGGACCACAGGCGCCCGCCACAATGCCTGGCTATTTTTTGGTTGCAGCCATCATTGTTGTGTGGCGGGCCTGGGCTGGATTCAAACCCACCACCTTAGGTGTATGTGGCTGGTGGCCTTAGCCATCTGAGCCATAGGCACCAAGCCAACAATTTCTTTTTTTTTGAGACGGAGTCTCACTTTGTTACCCTTGCTAGAGTGCCATGGTATCATAGTTCACAGTAATCTCCAACTCTTGGGCTCAAGTGATTCTCTTGCCTCAGCTTAGCTGGGACTATAAGCGCCCCCCACAACGCCTGGCTATTTTTAGAGATGGGGGTCTTGTTCTTGCTCAGGCTGGTCTCGAACCTATGGGCCCAGAGCAGTCCACCCACTTTAGCCTTCCAGAGGCATTACAGGCATGAGCCACTGCACCTGGTCCCAGTGCAATAATTTTTTAAGCAACCAAATCCCACTAGAGTAAAATAATAATTTTTTTAAGAAGAATTGAAATTATGAGTTTTGAAGGAGGCCGAGTTTTCTGTGATCTTTAAGAGCTTACTTTCTTCCTGTAAGTATGCATTTAAAAGCCACAAATGAATGTTTTCTTACACCCGTCCATAGGGGAAAAAGCTCCTGAGGAGGGGCTGTCATTGTAGACTTTATGACATGTCCTGAATTCATGGAGCTTGTCCCTCTCTGCTCCACTAAACCTACCCTTCCCAGCCCAGCAGCACAGCGTTGAAGCTGGCAGCCGTATTGCTCACTGCTGTTCTCAAGCAGCCCTCCCTCTGGCGTCCAGTAAAGACTGTAAGTTCAGCCTCAGCTGAGCACAGAGTATCCTGGATCTCCTCTTCCTGATGCCCAGAGAGAGGAGCCTGCTGCTTCCTGAATGAAGCGGGTAGTTCTTAGTCACCCAAGCTTACGCTTTGTTCCACTTTTGTTAAAAAAAAAAAAAAATACATACCTGTCTACATACATCATGTGTGTACATTTAAGTGTGTAAGAGACCGAGAAGAGAATAATTCACAGGTTTTGCTTTTTTGAATTACATAAAAACCTTCTCCTGAAAAACCTTTTCCAGAAATGAGCAGAGCACATCATAGTGTGCCGTGGTGTTTTGGAGAAGTGAAGGCAGGGATAGCCTCAGGTTCCACGGAGATGCGTGGCAAACCCAGCAGGTAGTAGTCTCCCTCTTACCTCTGGGGGAACTTTCTGAGACCCCCAGTGGGTGCCTGTGATCCCGTGACACTCGACCTGGTAACTGAGGTGGCTTCTCAGGGACTGACAGGCGATCAGTGTGGACATGTGGACGTGCTGGGCAAAGGGGAGGATTCCTGTGCAGGGGGGACGGGGCAGGACGGTGTGTAGTGCGTGATTTCATCCCTCTACTCAAAACAGCATGCAATTTAAAACTTAGGGATGGTTTATTTGTGGAGTCTTTCCTTTTATATTTTCAGCTGTGATTGGCCGTGAATGGGTGTAGGGCTGCTGTATTCAGGAAGGTACTAGACTGTATAGAGCCCCAGACATGTGCCGGGCTATGTGCCAAGGGCAATGTATACCTTACTATTTACCTTAATAGGGATGATAAAGTAGGTGTTATCATTCCTATTTTATATCAGGGGAAAGTAATGCTCAAAGTGGATAAGGAAATCTACAGTACAGCTAGGAAGTAGCAGATCTGGGGGTCCGGTGCTCTCTGCTCTCTCTGCCATGTGACATAGCTTACAGTTCAAATTAGGAAGACTGATAGTTTCTTTGTAATAAAGGTCTTTGTTTTCCCACCTTTCATTTCTTCATGAATAGTATCCTTTGACCAACCGCAGGCACCTTCCTGTAAGAAACCATCTTACAGTGAACAGTCTGCCTCTGTCGTGTCTAACTTACTGGTGGTTCTTTCTACCAAAACTAAGTCACTTTACTTTTTTCCCTGTAAAGCAGCTGAGCTGGACCGAGGGGCGGTCACATTCTTCCCAGCTGGTCGTCCAGCTGCCACTTACCTGATGGCAATTTCTTCCCCTTCTCCTCTGTTTATCTCATGGATTCAACCTCTGTTGTTGCCCGGCGCTGTGTGAGGCAGTGGGGGTATGACAGGGAACAAAACAGGTGAAGTTCCTGTCCTGATGGGGCTTAGAAATAAAGGGGCAAACAGACGGTAAACCAGGCAACCAGCCAGCAAACACTGAGTGTGGGTGTGAGTGCGTGAGAGTGTGTGTGAGTGTGTGTGAGTGTGTGTGTGGGGCAGACCATGGTGAATGGTTAATGCACAGAAGAGAAATAAAGCCAGGTCTGGGAGTAGAGGGTGATGGGGTGAGTTGTTTTATTTATTTATTTACTTTTTGAGACAGAGTCTTATTTTGTCGCCCTGGATAGAGTGCTGTGGCATCACAGCAATCTCAAACTCCTGGGCTTAAGTGATTTTTGTGCCTCAGTCCCAAGTAGCTGTGACTACAGGCACCTGCCACAATACCCCACTTTTTTTCTTTTTCTTTTTGCAGTTGTCATTGTTGATTTTAGCTGGCCCAGGCCGGGTTCGACCCCGCCAGCCCCAGTGTATGTGGCTGGCACCCAGGCCACTGAGTTATGGGCACCACCAGAGTTGCTATTTCAGATGGGGGTTAGAGAGCACCTCTCTGAGCAGCTGAACAGGAGGGAAGCTGTCTAGGAAGAGGAAGAAGCACCACAGAAGCCTAGAGTGCGGTGTGCATTTGTTACAGTTGACAATTAATGAGGAAGCTGATGTGGCTTTGCCAGGTGGGGGTACGTGTTAGGAAGTGACAGAGGATCTGATGTAAGATTGAAAAGGGACACTTTGGCTGCTATGAAATGTAGGTTGCTGCGGGGCAAGCGTGGAGGAGGGAGACCAGCTGGGAGGTGCAGGGTGATGAGGACCTCGTGCCAGGGTGAAGACACAGAGGCCAGCACTTCCAATTCGCAGATGACACAGAGCATGGCAAAGATGCTGGCTCACCAGCTCACCACCACCATTTTAAAAGGCAGAATCAATTTTCAGAAAAGTTTAAACAGCCAGTCCGGTACTGTACGATGGGTCAAAATTAACATAATCATATTTAACAGGTCATGATAAAACTATAATCTCTAATATGATCTGTAGACCCCTAAATAAACTCTAGGTGAGCAGATCCAGGCTTTATTGACACTGATGACACCCAAATTTCTTTCTCTGGGTGAGACCTCCTTCGTAATCCCAGATACTTGTAACTTCAGTCTTGATCTCTAAATAAACTTCTCTGCTCGGTGATCAGTCTTTATTCACACTCTTTGTGTGTGTGTGTGTCTGTCTTTCCTTTCCTCCCTCCATACCATTTCATTATTTATTTGTTTGTTTTTTATTTATACTCTGATAACACCTAAATTTCTTTAGCCAAGACCTCCCTCCTAATCCGCAAACTTGTAAATTCAGTCTTGCATCTCCAATTGATGTCTAATTTTACCCATGACAAACTCAGCATGGCCAACGCAGGGTTCCTATTTGCCCCGTGACGGGTCGGTGCAGTCTTCCCCAGCTCAGAGGGAAGCACCCATCCTGCCGCCTGTTCAGGCTAAAACCTTATCATTACATTGGATCCCCCTCTCTCTGTGTTTGTTTTTCCAAACCCCATATCTAGTCATCAGCCTGTCCTGTTGGTTCTGCTTTCACTCAGCCCTCCCTGCCCCCACTCAGACCTTCTCTCTGACGGTTCCGTCTCTTGATCATGTGAGGCACGTGGATATGCCAGTCACTCGTTCACCTGTCTGGACACCCCTCCCCCCAGGGATTCTCAGGACTCACACCCTCACGTCCCCCAGCTCCTCCTTCCATGGTCAGTGGAATAATGGACCTTCAACAATGTCCACACCCTGATCCCCAGAAACTGTGAATATGAGGTTGCTTAAATATGAAATATTATATTGTATGTATTATATATGCAATAAAAAAAGGGACTTTGTAGTCGGGATTGAGAGGTTGAGGACTCCGAGGTAAAGGAAGTTATCCTAGATTATCTGGGTGGGCCCAGTGTAAGCACATGAATCCTTAAAGTAGAGAAATATGACGAGAAGGACTTGAACTGCTGTTGCTGAGTTGGAAGATGGAGAAAGAGGTCAAGGGACCCCGGTGGCCATCTGGACTTCAGGAGGGACCCTATTCTGGGAACCCCCAGGAACCCAGGGAGCACAGTCCTGCCAGCACCTTGATGTTAGAGAAATCAGTTAAGCCCATTGGACTTCTGACCTATAAAACTGTGAGATGATAGATGGACATTGTGCTTATTACAAAAGGAATAGAGAACTATGAAAAGTCTCCACTCAAATATTTTATCATCAAGACCTTCCCTGACTACCCCATATAATACTCAAGACACCATCTCATCCAGGCCCTCTCTATCCCCATTATCCTGGTTATTTTTTCTCTGTAGCACTTATCATCAGCTAATATGCATTTATTTGTGTGATTGTCTCTAACCTCCCCTCACCCCCAGCCCATTAAAATGTAAGTAAACTCTGTCAGGGACTGTTCTGTGTTCACTGTGATATGTCCTGGGACGAGATCTGAGCTGGGCATGGGGTAGCAGTTAATACCTGTTGAGCAGGTGATGGACTATGCCTTTTGCTCCCCTTCCAGCCTCCTACAGAGATGCTGCACTCACTGGCTGGCTGTGCTGCCCTCGGCTTTCCATCCTCTCACCTGCGCCTCGGGGGCCTTTGCACCTGTTCTGCCTATGCTGCTTGCCCTCCTCTTTGCTTTCTTTTACTATAGGTCTATTCTGAAGCATCAGCTCTCCCAGGAAAAGTTCCTGAACCCCTGAGAGCAAGTCTGGGCTATACTACACAGTATGCATTCGAACAGTGTTTTGAAAGGAAGCATTTTGTATTGAGTATAGCTCAGGCAGCTTTTTATGCTTCCCCTTTATGACGTACAGTCCGCAGAGCAAATCCATAGTCATAACCTTCATGGTGCTTACAGACTAGAAATTAAGAGAGATTAAGATATTAATCAAAACAATTCATTCTAGCAAGGTGTGATGTGAGTTGCTGCTTCTGTTGTCATTAGCACAGAGCATCCCAAACTGCCTAGTACATACCTCAATGAGTATCTGTGGAGAGGCATCTGTGAATGTCGTAAGAACTTGATATTATACTAAAAGTGAGTCATTATCATTTATTATGTTCACCCCAGTATAACTTTAGAAGGCAGACATTTGATTAAATTGTTTCTCCGAGTTATAAAAATAATACATATTCCAGTGAAAATTTTAGATATAGAGAAAATTAATAATTTATCATCCTACCAGTTCGGCATCCTTTCCACTTTGTTTTCTTTCTGTGCATGTGAGGTCTGACAGTGAAGCTCTCCAGCTCATCCTGGGAAAAGTGCTGTGTTGTGTACGTGATTGTTGAATATCGCTCTGGTCACCTTTGAAGTCCTCCCCTTGGGAAACTATGCCCCTATGCCGGCTAGTCCACCCTTCAAAGCAACTTTGGAACTCTTTCTGGAATGGCCAGAAGAGCTGTTGTTGTGTTAGCCCTGATGTCCTGAATGTCATCAAAATGTCTTCCCTTTAATATTTTCTTTATCTTTGGATAAGGATAAAAGATACTGGCGGCCAGATCAGGTGTGGGAGGGTGTTCCAATGCAGATATTTTTTACTGGCTAAAAACTCCCTCCCAGACGGTGCTGTGCGAGCTGATGCATTGTCAGGATGCAAGAGCCATGAGTTGTTGGTGAAAAGTTCGGTCCTTTTCATCTAAGTTTTGCACTTAGTCTTTTGAGCATTTTCAGATAGTCAATTCGGTTAACTGTCCACTTGGTTCAGATTCATAATGAATATTGGGTTATGTGGTCCGGTTCCCCAGCCCAGCTTAGCTGGTTCAGTTATTGGGTAGAATCAGCAAGGTTTGCTTAGGTACAGCGTGATCGGACGATGAAAGTGAATAGAAACCCAAAACAGTGTGCTTAGAGACGGAAAGGAAATTCTCACGGGCGTTAGCATTATGAAGAGAAAGTTTATCTGGGTCCAGAAAGCATAGTGCACTTCCAGAGATGGGGAGGTGGTGTGGGTGAGAGGGGGCACCAGCACAAAGGCGCATAAAGGGGTAAATATCCTCCTCCTTTCCCTTTGGAATTGTTGATGCGATTGTCTCACTGGTCTCTGTGTATCTGGGCACGTTTGTCCTTTTCTGTTGCTCATTGCTTAGCTTGTTACCTCATACCTGCATTCTTTCCTTTTTTGGTGAAAATCTCTGAGTGCTGATCTGACTCTTGATTTCATCCATCCTTGGGGTATTTGTGGTATGCAGTGTTCTGTGGCCGTCTACCCCATATCTGAATATGAAAACTGTGTTTTGTGTAGGACATGCTTAGTTAATGGAGCCACAGTGTTCCATGGCCCCAGATTTCCTTATTCCGTGGGCCAGGCTTCCCTCTCATCCCTTAAATCCCCTTCCTTTGTCCCTATTCAGTGAATAAACCCTCTGAGATCAAAGAAGGTTAGCAACATTAATTTGACTCTTGATTTAGATTGACGGAAGTCTCTTGGTTCTGGAGAATTGGCTGACTTCCGTCGTGCACTTTGACACGTTGTTTCAGGGGGGTATTGGTGCACCTGTGTTTCACAACCAGGTAACACAGCCTAAAACATCATCTTGCCTCTCCAAAAGGTCTTGGCAGACTTTGACTCTGCTTTTATTCAATGGTGATCTCTTTGGGGACCATTTCTGCACACATCCTTGCACCTTTTTTCATGCCCAGATTTTTAGTTTCTTTATAAAGAAAGATTTTCCTGGTTTTTTTTTTTCCTTTTTTTGAGACAGAGTCTCACTATGGTGCCCTCGGTAGAGTGCCTTAGCATCATGGCTCATAGCAACCTCAAACTCTTGGGCGTAAGTGATTCTCTTGCCTCAGTCTCCCAAGTAGCTGGGACTACAGGTGCGGGCCACAATGCCCAGCTATTGTCTGGTTGCAGTTGTCATTGCTGTCTAGCTGGCGCAGGCCGGGTTTGAACCCGCCAACCTTGGTGTGTGTGGCTAGTGCCCTATCCACTGAGTTACGGGCACCGCTCAGATTTTCCCGTTTCTCTATTGATGTTTACTTTGTCTGTTATGCCTCTCATAGTCAGCTGATGATTTTGACACACAGTTCAATATTGAGCAGAACTGAATTGTGCCCAATTCAGGGCACAATTGAAAAAAAAATGAATTTTTGCAGTATTTTTGTCAGTGCTGCCCATTACTGTCTGCTCTGACCTCTGTTCATCAGTGATACTTTTTCTCCCCTCCAAAAAAATGTTTCATCCATTTGTACACTGCTGTGTCTTCATGGCATTGTCTCCTTAAACTTGGACTAACATGCCCCTGATTTCACTTCCACTCTTGCCAAGTTTAACGAGAAATTTAATGTTTGTTCTTTGCTCTAATTAAAGCTCTGACATTCTGACGATGTCAGAACACACAAAAACAGGCAAGAACAATAATGAAGGCCGCCCAGAGTGACACCACCACGTCTCAGCGTGAACCCAGCTGTGAGACGCTGATATCCCAGGGTTAGGAAACCACACTGAGCTGCCAACACAAGGGCCTGGTGGGAAGTGTGTGAACTTAATTGTTAGACCTCATGTTTTAAGTAGTCAGTAGCATAAGTATTGTGTTACAAATACTTTCTCAAAACAACTTTGTAGGTGCCTCTTAATGATTATTTTTCCCTATAAAAAATTCTTCTAAAGGGTATAGATTATTTGGAGCATATAATACATATTTATGTGAAATAGTACGAATACACTTGGCAATGCTGAAAATTAGAGCCTGAGATTACACTTCAAATAGTATAATGGTGCCATTTATGTGGCTTCTGTTTATGGAGGTGGAATTTCACTCGATGTGGAAAGGAGGGCAGGATAGGAGTCCTGGGCTGAGAGAGGCTCTCCCAGGAGCAGAAGCACAGAAGAAGGTGAGCCAGCTCTTTGCAAGGGGGTGCCCAGAGCAGGGAGGACTCAGGAAGGACTTGGCGCCAATGGACTCTGCCAGGGAACTGTGGAGAACAAGAATGTGTCCGTGCACAAATTCTGGAGGATTTGGGGAGCAGGTAGAAGAGTCGGTCTTTGTCTGCAGAAGCCACAGGCTTGTGGTAAGAAGGTACAGTCTATAGCTAAGTAGTTTTGAGAGTAGAAAGATAGATTATTTTTTTCCTTGCTATGACAAGTAATGAAAGTGCCCATGAAAACCATTCTTAGTTTCCTGCTGGAAACTTTCATTAACCTCTACATGATTTGCGATGATGATTCCTGCCATTTTGAAGTATCTTACAAAGCACCAAGACACTTAATTATCCAACAATCTGTACCACAGGCATTGTTTTGTCCTTCTTTTTATTGGTGAGGAGACTATGAATCAAAGATATTTAGAGATTTGCCCAAATTAGCACATAATGGAGATAAAATTTGTTTGTTTACATTCTTTCAAAGCAGGATGTAAAGGAGAATAATAAAACTATATAAAAGTTGTGTGATAGGAGCTATCTTCCAAATGTTTCATTGTTTAACTTGATTTATTGTCACAACTCAGGTAAGCAAAGAACCATCAATAGTCACATTCTATAGAAAATTTAAGTTAAACTTAATATAGTATTGAAACAAACAAAAAGCTAGGTAGTCAATGAGCACCGGTGACCTGACATATTTGAGCTCATTTTTTCTCTCACACCAAATTGATTGATTGGTTTTGTGTCATATTGATACACCTTAAGAGAAGAAAAAATGAAGGTTTTTCACACTCAAATAATTAGTCAAGGCGCTGTCGCTAAAATTAGTCAGTACTACGGTTTAGACTGAAAACTTGCAATTGTATGAATATCTGTAATCCTATAACCCTATAAATATCAATACACTTAAAATCTTTTATTTATCACCAGTAAGATTTATCACATTTTGCTGAGATCATGTCATTATTAGGATGTTTGAAAAGAATATATATATGTGGAAAAAATTTCTAACGCTATGTAAACATGTAAAAGAAAAAAAATGTGTCTAGAACCTTGCAGAACTGGAAGTTAGTTGAAAAGTTACTGATTTGTTTAAAGCACCATGGCTATAAATAAAATAAATCTCTATTTCTCAACATCTGAATCTTTGACAATCTCCCTTGTCCCTCCACTTTGAAAGGTGACTTTAGCTCACCATACCCATGTACTCACCTTCCGTCCACACTCAGTTTTAAGTTTTTATTTCCATTTCGTCATTTTTTTAAAAAATTGACATTATTATTTTCTCTTCTGGTTACTTTGCAACTTGAACCTCTTTCTTCACCCGCCAACTTTTAGTAGCATCCTTTGACCACTAATTATTAAGATGAGACAGTGCACCCCATCCAATTCCTTTTACCCAGTCCCCTCCCAAGTTCATCTCCCATCTTCTCTAATGCCATGTTTTTTTTTATACTAACAGGTTTTTAAATTATTACAATCTGTTCTGTAAATATAATTGTCTTCTGTGCAATAAAGGTTAATTATAAAAGCAGAACACCATAATTAATGTTTCTGGTAGTATAATTGTACGTGTGTGTGTGTGTGTATATATATTTATGTTTTCACTATATAATCAAGAATTGTGTTTAAACTGTATCTCTACAGGAAATGTTCCCTATAAATTATTAAATCTGTAGGGCTCAGTGGAAAATATTTTAAGCATTATGTCAAATGGGCACTCTTCTTATTATTCTAGAAACTGTACCAAATCATGTTGTATTTAATTTGCTTTATATTGGGGCCTTTACATTACATATAGTTTGTTATAAAACAAACATACAGTTGTTTGTTTTTCTTTTTGAAAACTTTAAGCACTGTTTTTTTCTTGATAGAAAAAGGCAAATGCTTTGACACCATCATTAAAATCTTACACATGATAATTGGTATTAATCATTTTTATTTTTTTGGAGTCCCCCGCCGCCTTATTCTGATTGAACGCTTTTAAGGCTGCAGAGCTGCCACTTCAGAATCCCTTTTTCCTATTTTGTTTTTTTAGGTTGTTTCTGAGAAGAGATAAAATGTGATTTAAGGTTCAGAGTAGGAAACAATCAAATTCTTACACTGATTTTTTTTAACTATAAATATACTTAGTAATCAAACATCATGCTCATTTTTTACAACGAGGGGGTTTCTTACCTACATCCCCTCATAAAAACTGTATGTGTTGTGAATACCTTGTTGGGAATCTGGCTCATAAGAGGGAGACAATAAGCGGCTTTTTAAGAGATTTAACTTTTTATTTTTATTTTTTAAAGTTTGTTCAAATTAATATGAGGATACACTATTTAGGTTGCTTTATTCTCACATCCAGGGCTAAGTTCCATTTGTAGAAGAGCCCCTCCCCCAGGGGCAGTGTCATACACCCTCATAATGTGCACATTAGGTGAGATCCCGCCTCATGCCTTCCCTCCCTCTGCCATACATCCTCCCCTCTCCCACTGCCCTCTACCCCCAAATTGGACTATAGTAGTGTTTTATTGTTCTTAGGAATGTGTAATGGTTTATATGTTGATTTCATATTAGTGTGGAGCACACTGGATATTCATCTTTCCATTGTTGTGATACTTTACTGAGAAGAATGTATTTCATCTCCATCCAGGTAAATATAAAAGATGTAAAGTCTCCACCTTTTTAATGGCTGAATAATATTCCACAGCATACATATACTACAGTTTGTTGATCTATTCATGGGTTGATGGGAACTTAGGTTACTTCCACAACTTGGGAATTATGAATTGAGCTGCAATAAACATTCTAGTGTAAATGTCTTTGTGGTAAAATGATTTTTGTTCTTATAGGTAAATACCTAGTAATGAGATTGTAGGGTCAAATGGAAGGTCTATGTTTAGATCTTTGAGGATTCTCTATACTTCACTCATAAGGGGCTGCATTAATTTGCAATCCCACCAGCAGTGTAGAATTATTCCCTTCTTTCTACATCCATGCCAGCATCTGGTGTTTTGGAACTTTGTGATGTGGGCTACTCTTGGTGGAGTTAGGTGATATCTTAGAGTGGTTTTGATTTGCATTTTTCTGATGATTACAGACTACAAACATTTTTTCATATGTTTGTGGGCCATTCATCTGTCATCCTCAGTGAAGTTTCTGTTCAAATCTCTTGCCCAAATTTTTAAGCAAATCCTAGTTCTTGTGCCATGTCACACATGTTTCAGTAGGTGTGAGCTTTTTCTTGTGTAACCATGATGTCATTCACAGGTATAATGAATATAAAAATAATATTTTCTTGGTATTATTAGTAATCAGTCCAGACTAAATTTCCCAGATTTTCTCAAAAATTTCTCTTTGCTTTTGACCTGCTTGAGTCAGAATCCAGACAACACGCACATTGGGTTGTTATAGCTCCTCACTTACCTTCATCATTTCCCTCCTTAATCAGGCAAGTTACTCACTACTGAAACTGGATTTGTGGTTGTCTTGTAGAATCCCTCACGTTGCTGAATGGTCTGTGTGCTTCCTTGTGGTGTCATTTAATTTGTTCTTCTATCTTTCATAATCTCTTTAAATAGAAGCCAGCTGTAGAAGCTTGAATAAATAGAAGGGCTTTATCTTTGTTTTTGGCTGGAAGACTTAATAGAAGAACCTACAGGCTTCATAATACATCATATCTGGAGGAACCACATTTCTGATTTTCTACTTTTTTTTTTATGGTAGTTCTATTTTTAATTTTTTTGAGGAACATTTGTACTGTTTTCCACAAGGGTTGTACCATTTTATAATGCCACCAACATGCACAAAAGTTCTTATTTCTCCACTTTTTTTTTAAATGAGACAGCCAGAATTGCCCATAGGAACGTTTCAATCTACTTTTACCTAATGATTTCATCCACTGATATTGCTTGATTCAATCATTTCTTTAGGGGTTGCATCATGGTGGTTTCCAATTCTATTATTCCCACCATCTGTGTTAGCTATAATTCATCTCAAAAAATAACTTTCTCACACCATTTCAGGCTACTTGGTTGCCCTGAAATACAATTTGTACAGAAAGGCAAGAGAAATGACTACTTATTTTTGTTTTAATGCCAGTTTTCATAGTAACTAATGCCCTTGTTACCTCTTGTCCCCCCCCCTTTTTTTTGTTTTCATTGTATGGTAACTATGTACATTAATGCACTTCCGGGGTACAGTGTGGGTTTTCACACACAATCCGAAACACTTCCATCAAACTGGTTAACATAGCCTTCATGTCATTTTCTTAGTTATTATTTTAAAACGTTCACATTCTGCTCTTAGAAAGATTCACTTGTACCCTTGTAAGATAAACCTCAGAAGTGATCCCTCCAATCCCCCTCCCT